>PISX010003293.1:0-140490 GCA_004024625.1 Mellivora capensis
TGACTGAGAAGAAAATACCACAGATAACTCTTCAGTGGAAATTATATGGAAGGTTTGAAAAAAGTTAGAGGGCAGGGGGAGGAAATAAATTAGGAATTTTATTTAGTTCCTAGATATTCAGGACAGTGTCTGTGCCTACCATGGTTGTAATGGGTGAGGTGTTGGGCGTGAATGAACTGGGAAGGGTGTAGACGGAAGGGAGGTGGAAGTCAATGTGCCAACCACAGTTCTGTTATTTATAAGATGCATAATTCTGGATAAATCAGCTGGTGTCTACTAGGCCTTAGAATCCACATAAAAGAAGGATGGTTTCTAGAACCTGTTTAACTATAACATTAAAAAAATTGAAAGAGATCCAGAGAGGAAAGATAACTTCTGAGAATAACCTCTAGACATTAAAATATGTGTTTAATAAACCCTCTGTTGAATCATAATAAAATTCTAGACCAAAGAGTCTCCCCTGCAGCTACCTTAAGCCTCCATCTCAATATTTTTCCTGTACCAACACATCTGAGGTATAGGATTTACTCCCACCCCTAACAGTGGCTCACTGTAGTTAGTGATTTTTAAAGTGGCTGAATTTGGGGTAAGAGGTGGTGGTACTGGGCTTGGAGAGTCAGTTGGTGCCATAAATCGTTGAAAAGCAAACTATCCAATGGCTCTCTCTGTCCTATACCCCACTCCTCTAAGAATTACTGACCTAAGCAAATATCATTGCCGATACATAAGGACTTTGTTTCAACCTGTATGACTTTCATTTTGCTATTCACGTTTCATAAAAGAAAGAAAGATCTTTGTTTCAAGAATATAAAATACCAGATTATAAGTATGTATCAGAAGAACTCAAACTACTTTTCACTATGACATTTCCTTTATCTTCAGCTTCCCACTGAAAGACATAAAAAGAAGCCTTTGATATCTCACTTATAGTTATGAAATACAAGATTAGGGAGCTGAAGCTTTGTCTACACAACAGCCTTGCTTTGAGTGAGCCCACATAGAGGCTTATTTCCAAATTTATTCCTACAAGTGCTTTTCAAGTTGAATTATAAGTAAACTTGGGGAAAGTGAGTCAGAGGCTTACAAACTGCCAGGATAAACATGGTACATTTCCCTGGACTATTAATTTTAGTTGCTGGTACATAAGTTCAGTCATTTTCAAATAATAAAACAAACAGGATATTATAATGGTGTAAAATCAAAAATTTGATGAAACATCAAACTTCAGCCCATTGGTTTAGACTAAGATTCACAAATAGTGTAAGTTTACCCTCCTTTGCTATTGGGAGCATTTTGCTGGAAAACTTTTAAGAAGCACCATTCTATATTTGGAATTTCAGTTTATTTTATCCTCAAGAGGAAACTCTAGAGGGCAATAGGGCCTAGCTAGGTCTTTTGGGTTATTTACACAGGGCCAAGCACTTGATCGGAACATAATAAATGCAACAAAAGAAACATACAAACCTACCTCTCCTGCATCGTGGTCCAAATTTCAAACTATTACCCTGCAAAGCTGTATGAAGCACTTTTACCAAATTGTAGATTGTGTTTTTTTAAAAGATAGCTTATCGCTAAGAATGAATCTTTTTAGAAATATATTCTGGGCTTTTTAGACAAGGTTCTGGCAGAATGAGTTCAGAGATAAAAAAGAGGTATGTTTTAGGAAGTAGCAATACATAATAAGCATTAAAGTGGAGTAGAAACAATTTCATTGGAAACGTTTTTGAAAAGTCCTCTTACATCTAGTTAGAACCTATCCAAGGTTGCTGGAGCTAGAAATAGAATCCAGGTACTCTTATTCCCTGTGCAGTGTCTGGGCCACATAGATAGCCGTGATACCAGTCTCAGAAATTATCAGTGGTTTTGTAAATACAGAAATATTTTTATGTTACAAGTGTGTTTCTTAAAGATTTGCTTAGGGGCACCTGGGTGGCTCAGTCAGTTGGGCATCTGCCTTCCACTCAGGTCATGATCCTGGGGTCCTGAGATTGAGTCCCATGGAGGTCTCCCTGCTCAGTGGGGAGCCTGCTTCTCCCTCTCCAACTCCCCCTGCTTGTGCTCTCTCTCTCAAATAAGTAAATAAAATCTTTTAAAAAAAGAAAGATTTGCTATAAATTGAATTATTATAAATCCAAGTCATGTTTTAAATATTTTGGTGGAGCTATATAAAGGATTCCCAAAGGAAATCCTTTCCTAAAGTAACCTAATATGATCTAGTAGTCCTCAGATTCATCAATTGTTTTTCCTTCCTTCCTTCCTGCCTTCCTTCCTTCCTTCCTTCCTTCCTTTTTCAAATGTTTGGCTTCATCTATGTAAGTCTTTGAGGCTCAGTCATATTTAGCTTTTGATTCAAACATCAAAGTATATAAAAGGACGAATGCAGTCTTTCAGTAGCACTTTGATAAGAGTTCTATTTGTTTAAAACATGTAGATGACATTCAAGTTTACAAATGATTCTACAAATAAGATAACTATTGAAATGATAAAGAAAGTTAAGAATGCCTCCTAGCTCTTTTGGCTAGTTTCATATGCAAGAGTTCTGAATATGATATAAATCTAGAATTTCCTTATCGTTTTTCCTCAAGGTTATATAAATTATAAGTTAATTCCAAGGAATAGGAAAAGATAATAGTCCATGACCTTCAGTGGAATTTTACATATCTTTTTTTTTCCTTCCAAAAGGATGTTGCTGAGTAAGAAGACTCGGTAGAGATTTATACATTTAGATAACAATATAAAATTTATTATATATATATATATGTAATTTAGATAATAGGCTTTCCTTCTCACACATTTTCCTTGCCTTTGGCAGAAGGTCAAAAGCAGATTGCAGAATTATAAACAGCCCTAGCTGATACTTTAGGGTTCAGTATTCTTTCTCCTGTCTTGTTTCCCAGAAAGCTAGGAATAAAAATATTACTGACAGTATTGGAAAGGATTAGACCTGAGTTACCTACCTTTTCAAAAAGAGGTATTCCTTTTCATTCAATTAAAGTTTAATCTACTAATATAAGTAGCCTTTATACAATGCAGATTGTATTTCCTAGAAGCAAGAAATTGCAGATAGTAATGCTATAAGCCAAATGGATTTTGCCAAAAGATAGAATACTGTAATTAAGATTATTATAATTCTTTCTCAAAAATTGTGTGTCTGGAGCACCTGGCTGACTCAGTCTGTAGAGTTTGTGACTCTTGATCTCTTGATCTCTTGATTGTAAATTCAAGCCCCACATTGGGTGTAGAGATTACTTTAAAAAAAAAAAAAAAAACTAAAGGGGCACCTGTGTTGAGTGTCTGACTCTTGATTTCAACTCAGGTCATGATCTCAGGGTTGAGAGATCAAATCCAGTGTTGGGTTCTGCACTGGGCATGGATATGGTCATCTTAATACCTGTCCTATGTACCTTAAAGAGTTATGAGGATTCAAAGTGATAATGTATTTGACAAGGCTTTATATATTTTAAACCACCCTGTTTGTTTTTATTAGCACTTTAGCTTTATGGAAACAACAATAAGATAACCTTTGAAGAATATGATATCTATATATTTTTTTTTAATTTTTTTTTTAATTTATTTATTTGTCAGAGAGGGAGAGAGAGTGAGCGAGCACAGGCAGACAGAGTGGCAGGCAGAGCCAGAGGGAGAAGCAGGCTCCCCGCTGAGCAAGGAGCCCGATGTGGGACTCGATCCCAGGACGCTGGGATCATGACCTGAGCCGAAGGCAGCTGCTTAACCAACTGAGCCACCCAGGCGTCCCTGCAAAAGATACAAAAACACTAATTTACAGGGATACATAGACCCTGTTTATTGTAGCATTGCTTACAATAGCCAAATTATGGAAGCAGTGCAAGGGTGCATTGATGGGTGAATGGGTAAAGAAGATACAGTGTGTGTACAATGGAATATTATTCAGCCATAAAAATAATGAAATTTTGCCATTTGCAGTGACATGGATGGAGCTAGAGAATATAATGGTAAGCCAAATAACTCAGAGAAAGACAATTACCATACAATTTCATTCATATGTGAAATTTAAGAAACAAAACAAATGAGCAAAGGGAAAAAGTGAGAGAGAAACCAAGAGACAAACTCTTAACTAGAGAGAGCAAACTGATGGTTACCGAAGGGGTGGTGGGGAGGGGTGGGTTAAATAGTTGATG
The DNA here is from genome assembly GCA_004024625.1 of Mellivora capensis. Lineage (NCBI taxonomy): Eukaryota > Metazoa > Chordata > Mammalia > Carnivora > Mustelidae > Mellivora > Mellivora capensis. Next base: position 4,161 of record PISX010003293.1, read on the forward strand.
GGGATTGAGGAGGGCACTTATCATGAGCACTGGGTGATGTATGGACTTGTTGAATCACTATATTATACACCTAAAACTAATATAACACTAGTTGTATCCATAGGTGAACATTTATTTTTATTATATATATATATATGTCGTGACTTATGTATTCCCTCATTGATGGACGTTTAAATTATTTCAAGTTTTTGCCATTATAAATAATGGCTAATGAATATCTTTGTGCATGTCCCTTTGTGCATATGTGTTAGTTTCTCTAGTGCAGTGCATATCAGTTTTTCACTTCTTACCATATGTTAAAATATGTCTTCCCTGCCCATATTATCACCTGGGAGGTGGTGGTATATGGCAAAGCTACAGAGATCTCTATGGCAGTGTGTTACAGATAAAATCTTATGCTCTAACGAAGGGGTAGGCAAACTATAGTCCTCGGGCGAACTCAGGTCCCCACTATTTCGGTAGTTTTACTAGAACACACCCATGCCCATTTGTTAACATAGTGTCTATGGCTGCTTTCATACTATGGTGGCAGAGTTGAATAGTTGCAACAGAGACTTATGGCCTGCAAAGCTAAAATATTTACCATCTGGCTTTTTATTAAAAAAAAGTTTGCTGACTCTTACTCTAAAATAATAATTACCAAACAAATACGGCTTCAACCATTGTAAATTTGTAAATACTTTTTTAAAAATTTGATCTCTTTCATGTACTTATTAATGTGAGGTAAAAGTAATTTCTGGTGAAATAACAGATCTTAAATGTGTAATTCAGTGAGTTTTGATAGTGTAACTAACACCCTTATCCAAGTCTTAAATTAGTTTTTAAAATTGGGCTGTTTATCTTTTTATTTTTAATTTATAGGAGGAGTGTGTGTATGTGTGTGTGTTTCTGGATATGAGCTTTTTTCATAAACATGATTTGTAAGTATTTTCTCTCAGTCTGTGGCTTGTCTTTTCATTTTCTTAACTGTGTGTTTTGAAGATCACAATTTTTTAATTCTGTTGAAGTCCAGTTTATCAGTTTTTGTTCTAGGACTATAAAAGTTAGTGCTTTTTGTGTCCTATGAAATCTTTGCCTATCCTAAGATCATGAAGTTATTATTTTATGTTTTCTTCTGAAAGCCTTATTGGTTTAGCTTTTAGATTTATGTCTATGATCCCACTGATACTGTTTTGTGTACAGTATGAGGTAAACCTGGGTTGAAGTTCATTGTTTTCCATATGTTTATCCAGTCAGTCCAGCTTTATCTGCTGAAAAATTTGTCTTTCCCTGTTAAATTGCCTTGGTGCTTTTGTTAACAATCAGTTGACCACATATGGACCTATTTCTGGTCTCCACTCTGTTCAACTGCTTCATTTATGTCTGTCCTTACACCTTAAATTTTTACCTGCCACCAAATACTTTGCAGCATGTTGATTGGAAAGCTGTGCATACGCCTAGAAGTGTAGTATAATGCTAGGCCATAGTAGACTGTACATCCCTTTACCTTGTCTACATATGCCTAATCTCTCTGTGGGACAACTATGTCAGTAGTCTCCTAACTGTCCCTCTTGCTTTCAGAATCTATCTCCTTTTAATCAATTCTCCACACTGCCATCAGAATAGTATTTCCAAAATCAAATATGACTTTGTTTCTTAAAATCTTCCATGGCTGCCCAGTGTCTAGAGAGGTATGTGTAAACACCTTACTTAGCATATAGGAAATGAGCCACTTCTCAAAATGTGCCCAGTACTCCTGATCTCACCAGTCCAGCTACTGATTTATTTCTTTAAAGTTATGTACATTTCTGGGGCACCTGGTTGGCTCAGTTGCCTGAATGTCTGCCTTCGTCATGATTGTTAGGTCCTGGGATCAAACCCCATGTCAGGGTCCCTGCCCAGCCAGGAGCTACTTCTCCCTCTCCCTCTGCTGCTCTACTTGTGCTCTTTCTCTCACTCTCTTTGTCAAATAAATAAATAAAATCTTTAAAGTTATGTGCAATTTTATTTCTATGCTGGAAACATGTTATTTCTTTCTAGAATGTCTTTCCTCCATTTCATCACATGAAATCCTATTTATCTTTTAGCATCATTTTTTTGTGATATTTCTCTCCAGTTGACCCCATGTTCTCACTTATAATATGTTATATTTAAATAGTTTATTTTCTTTGAGAAGCTTATCTGATTTATTTTTGTCTCATTTTTGCCTAATAGTACTGCCCAATACTTGTTATTCTGTCATTAGTAGTTTTTTGTTTGTTTGTTTTTTAATTAAATTGCCTCTAAGCAAAATGATCACTAAAAATTTTAGGCTCCTTTTCCAAATCTACCAAATGAAAGAAACGTAGCCTAATCTATGTGATTCACAGGTTTCTGATGGGGAGTAAATGAGGCAACAAGTGTGAGAAAAGGTTGGGTTTTTTTTTTTTGTTAAAGAACATAATTTTTTATTTTATTTTACTAAGACATGGAAATATTTGAAAAAAGTTTTTAAAAATATGATGGCCTTATTGTGGCTTATATCAAAATCCCAATAGAATTGAATGCTCTTGATGTCTTATAAATTTTATTGTGATAGAATTTTACCTTGGCATACTTGCATATTAGTTAAAATAATACTACTAATAAAAGACTTAAAATTTTTATTCCTAATATTTTTAGTAAAACATAAAAAATATGTTAAGTAAAACTGAAAATAACTAAGAAAATAGTTAACATTGAAAAATACTGAGTTAAAAAATAGCTAAGTTTAAATGTACTTTATGGAATAAAGATAACATTTTTCTGTACAAATTCTCAGCTATGTATGTGTATGTCTGTCTCTTTGGGTATCTTTGGCTCAGTAAACATTTATTGAATACTTCTCAGTTTAGGCACTATGAAAGTAATGCTACATACACATAGCAATAGCTAACATTTAGTGAATCTTATTACTATGTAACAATGCTTAAAACTTTGCATATGTTATTTCATTTAATATTCACAATTAACCTATATGGTAGGTAGTGCCGTATTTTATGTAGATGAGTAATTCCCTGAACTGGTCTTTAAAAAATTGTAAAATGACCAGAAATCTTAGATATAGAATTCTGCAGACTGGATTGCTTTTCAGATGATGATAAAAATGCAAATGTGCCTGTTATATATATTTTTTTAATTTTTTTTATTAACATATAATGTATTATTTGCCCCAGAGATACAGGTCTCTGAATCATCAGGTTTACATACTTCACAGCACTCACCATAACACATACCTTCCCCAATGTCCATAACCCAACCACGCTCTCCCTATCCCCTTGCCCCCTGGCAACCCTCGGTTTGTTTTGTGAGATTAAGAGTCTCTTATGGTTATATCTTACTTAGAATAATGCCAAAGTATCAGAACTCCTGGGCATTATTTTTCCATCTGCCTCTCCTTTGCTCAGTTATGTGGAAGCAAGCATTAAACCATCTGCTTCTCAGTTTATCCTTTAGGAGAATGTGACTAAAAAATTGACCCGATAGCACTTATATTGCATTTCTCAAGGGACACCAAAACAAATCTGATAGAGGGTACTTAGGTACAAGTATTTACTCAGCTGTAAAAGTATAAAAATGATAGTGCTTTAGTTAAATAAACCTTGCATTTTGTATTCATTCTTAACAGTCATTGAAGAGGTGAAACTGAAAGCCAGTGTTTACATTCACAGTAATTGCAATTTTTATGATAGGTTTCTTATGTATGGGAATTCAACATGTAATTTTATAACATTATCATTTTGAAAAGCAATAAATTAATGCAGCTATGCTTTTGAAGAATATCAGCAAAAGCAGTCAAGTTAATACAGAATTGCTTGTTAGGAAATTTTTTAATTAAATTGAGGAAATGACAGGATTGGCTTTATTCTTATTACTCAGACCTTTGTTGTAAAGCATGGCAAGGATATAAACAATGAATGTCACTCTGGAAGATTTGTGTGCTTTCTAAATTAAGCACACAAGAAAGTATTAAGCTATATCAGGAGATGCATTTTCTGCTAGCATAATTTATAATATGAAAGTTGAATAATTAATCAAATGGTTAGATACAGAGGGATTTTTCTCAAAAAGAGAGATAAAGATAAATTACCCCATGCCAATTGAACAATATTCCAAACACAAAACAGTAAAGTCAGGGGGAGGCATAAAGCTTCTTTAATTTTGTAGTTTGTTAGACTGCCATCCATTGTACGAGTAATATATGTGATGTCCATATTCATGACATTTTAAAAAATCTGACACTAGCTTCAAGCTACTTTTTCTGAATATCTTTAATATTAATATGTAATTATTGAACTAATTAATGTATATATGGACAAGTCACTGTTCCCTAGTCTGTTGTGGATATATAATTTAAATGTTTCTCATTTGATTAAATAAAATCTCTTTTTTGAACACTTTTCTTAGCCTAAAAAGACATATGTATTAGTGATGAGGCAATTTTGGTTTCTGTGTTCTATTGTTGGTGCAGGTATTTTGTTTGGCATTAATTTTATATAAAAATGTATATTTCATGGCATTTTTAGTTGTTCAACAAAAGACTGATACATGTTTTACTATAACAACTGTTAGCATGCCCCTAAGTACTTATTTATATGTATTCCTCTCTATTCTACTAGTGAAATTATCTATATAATTGAGTAAAAACAGGAGTGGCCACAGATGCATAAGAAAACACTTCTGCAAATTATTGCATTTGCCATCCACTTCTTAAAGATCATTTTGCAATTCTGTCCCATTGAAATAAATTGCCTGGGTCTTTAGAGTATGCTGAGAAGATTAAAGTAAAAGAGGGGGAAAAGAATCATTTGGAGAGGGTTTGAATGAAGTCTTTGCATTCTCACTAAAAAATAGTCTGAACCCTCTGTCTAGCCGTGTCATTATTTAGAAAGAGCAGGGGGGGAAAAAAAAAAAAAAGAAAGAAAGAAAAAGAAAGAGCAGGGAAAGAAATGTTTCCACAGCTGTATGTTGATGGAATGAATTGTTTGTTGTCAGGGGCAAGCTAGCATTTTAAAGCTATTGTTTTTTTAGTAAAATATAATATGTTGTTATCCAGTTTTATGTTTAATCAGTTTAGTTGAATCAAATGCTATTTTGTATCAGGAACCACAGATAAGAAATACTTACAGGAAAAGACTGTTCGATCTGTGGATTTTTTAAAAGGCACATTGTTCTTTCTCCTGTCCTTCCCCTTTATGTTTAGGTTAGTGACTACCAGAAATAAGGAAAAGGTAAATGTTTGGACTTTTTTTTTCCCCTTGCTTGACATTTTACAATCTCTTATGTCTCACATTCCAATGACAACACATTTTTTTGCAGTCTTCCACTCAGTTTCCCAATTCAAAAAAGAGATTCGGACACATTTTTTTCCTAGCAGTACTCCGTGGAAGAATTCACTTTCTCTCCGTGACCGTTACAGAAAACAGTAAGAATGATGCAATCAACTCTCTCCTAAATTAACTAAACAAGATGTAATTGTACATCATTTAAAACAGTATAGTCTGAAAGTCATTTTTCCTTCATTTTTAATAGTTTTGTGCCATGCTGGGGTAACTTAACACCGGGGTACAGAAATGATATGTAGAAGCCACAGTCCACCATGTGGGTAAGACATACCTCAAGAAATAAAAAGCTTTTGTGTTTTTGTTGCATGATGGTGAACAGCTGAACCATCAGCTAGCTTGCCCTTTTTGGCAGCTGGCTGATTTTAGCATTAAAATAAAATTGCATGCTATTTGCCTCTGGGGCCTGGCCTTCAATTAAAATTTTAAATGTATTCTTATCATCCCCTAACACAAAGCTCACTTATGCCGTCCCAAATCTAGCCTGAGACACCTGTTCTTGAATCCTTTCTTTTTTTTTAATTCAGAAAATTTCACTCTGAAATAAATCTCTGTGCTGCGTCATGCTAAAATGAAAAAAGCATAAATTATTATAATGGAACCAGATCAAGCTACTTAGATGGGCTTACGTGAGTGGTTGAGACCTGTTAATGGATATGAGTTATTATTACACCAAAGCCATTTCAGTAAAGGATTAATGTTGTTAATTTTAAGAGTTGTTTTGTTTTTGTTTTGTTAACAACAGTCTGGAGACAATAAATAGGGAAAGGGGTTTAATTATATATCACTTTGATTTCTTGTAAGCCTTAAAATTCCATCAGTTAGCAAAGAGTAAGAAACAATTATATTTATGGACAAATTTTATGTAGCTGTTTGCCATAAAAGAAAGAGGACTTTGGAAGCACTGACTGTATTTTTATTTATCTCAAATTATAGCCTTCAGATCACTATTGACCAGAAAATTCCTACAGTTGTGAACTGAAAACCTCTACACTGAGGTAGAAATTAAATATATTCAGATAGGACAAGTTTCTTTCCAGGACAGAGGTTTCAGTTAAACCATGACTCATACTGAATTTAAGCTGTTCCTCCATGTAGTCTTACAGTTGGACTGAGAAAGCCTTTGGTTTAATAGAATGCTCTCTTTGTATTTCTAATTTGTGATAAATTTAGCCTTTGTTAGTTGGTTAGAGGTTTCATTGAACTCTTTCCAGGTCTATCTCCCTCTTCAATCAAAGGAAACACCTTATCTTTTCCTATAATTAATCATTTTTAGCACTTTCTTTGGTACCCTTTTTTAAAAATTATTTTTAAAGAGCTTTCCTCATTTTGTCTCTCCAGAAAACAACTCTAAGGGGAGGTAACATGATTTTTAATTAATACATGGAAAGAAAAAGAAGGAGCAGAGATTATGTTAACTGCACAACAGTGTCAGAAATCAGAACTTTCTGGATTTAATTTCATCTGGATCAGATTGTTGTTCTGTTTTAATGCCAAATTTACTCATTCCATTTGGCACATTTTAAAATAAATTTTTAAAATATATAGCAATGAACACCCATTGTTGAAAAACCCAGAAAGTATAGAAAATGTAACAAAGAAAATAAAAAACACAAATATATGTGTGTATGTTTGTGGGTGTTCTTCTAGTCTTTTTTTTTTAAGATTTTATTTATTTATTTGACAGACAGAGATCCCAAGTAGGCAGAGAGACAGGCAGATCTTTTAGTCTTTTTGGAATGCATTTTTTTTAATTAATAGATTTTGTTTCTTAGAGCAATTATATGTTTATAGAAAAATTTGTTAGAAAGCACCTTGGTGTGGTACACTTGTTACAGTCATTGAACCAGTATTGCTATATTGTTTTTGAAGTCCATAATTTACTTTAGGGCTCAGTCTTTGTGTTGTATAGTTCTATGGGTTTTGCCAAATGCATAATGTTATGTATCCACCATTACATAAACCTATGCAGTACTTTCACTGGCCTAAAAAACTCCTGTGCTCCATCAGTTCATCCCCACTCCCTTCCTCCAACCTTTGGCAAGCACTGATTTTCTTTTTCTGTCTCTGTAATTTCGCCTTTTCTAGACTACCATATAGTTGGAATCATACATTAGGAAGTCTTTTCTGACTGCCTGCTTTTTCCAAAAGTTCCTCTGTGTCTTTTTGGAGCATGACCATTCATTTCTTTTTGCTGAATGATATTGAATGGTATGGATGCACTACAGTTTGGGTATTCACCTATTGAGGGGCATTTTGGTTGCTTCCAGTTCAGGGCAATTAATGAATAGAATAAAGCTGGTATAACATTCCGTAAGTTTTCAAAGTATTTGGGTAAATACTTAACAGAGTGCTTGCTTGGTTGAATGGTAAGACTATGTGTAGCTTTATAAGAAACGGCAAAAACTATCTTCCAAAATGGCTGTCTTAGTCTGCTTGAGCTGCTGTAACAAAATACCACAGACTGGGTGGTTTAAACAACAGACATTATTTTTCATAGTTCTAGAGGCTGAGAAATCCAAAATCAGAGCACCAGCAAATTGGTTCTTGGCGAGAGCCCTCCTCCTGGCTTTCAGGGAGCTACTTTCTTGCTGTAATCTCATAGGATAAAGAGTGAAGATAAAGTGATTCTTCCTCTTTTTATAAGGGCATTAATCCCATCTGGGAGGCCCCACCCTCAGGGCCACATCTAAGCCTAATTACCTCCCAAAGACACCCCCCCACCTCTTTAACCCTCATCACATTGGAATAAGACTTCAACACTTGAATTTGGGGAGGACACAAACATGGGGTCCTTAACAGTAGCAATAGCATTTTGCATTCTCAGCAGCACTGAATGAAAGTTTGTGTTACCAGGTGCCTGGGTGGCTCAGTGGGTAAAACCCTCTGCCTTCAGCTCAGGTCATGATCCCAGGGTCCCGGGATTGAGCCCCTCATCAGGCTCTCTGCTCAGCAGGGAGCCTACTTCCACGTCTCTCTCTGCCTACTTGTGATTTCCATCTGTCAAATAAATAAATAAAAATCTTTAAAAAAAAAAAAAGAAGAAGAAAGAAAGTAAGTTTGTGTTGTTCCCCCATCCTCACCTGCATTTGGTGTTGTCACTGTTAGATTTTAGCCATTTCTAATAGGCATGTAGTAGAATCCTGTTTTAATTTACATTGCACTAATGATCGGTAATGTTGTGCATCATTTCATGAGTTTATTCTCCATCTGTATGTCTTCTTTAATGAGGTGTCTGTTCTGATCTTTTGCCCTTTGTTTGGATAGAGTTGTTTGTCTTCTTGTTGAGTTGTAGGAGCTCTTTTTTGGATGTAAGTCTGTTAACATATTTTCTCCCTTCTGTGGCTTTTCGTTTACTTCTTTTAATGTCTTTCACAGAGCCGAATTTTTCAATTTTAATGTATTCTTCTTTTATGGATTGTGCTTTCGGTGCTTTATGTAAAAACTCAGGGCCAACCCAAGGTCACCTATATTTATCCTGTATTTGTTTTCTAAAATTGTTACAGTTTTGAGTTTGACATTTGGTCTATGTTCCGTGTTGAGTTAATTTTTGTGAGAGATATAAGGTCAGTATCTAGATTCTTTTTTTCTTTTCTTTTTTCTCTTTCTCTCTCTTTTGCCTGTGGACGTGCAGTTGTTCTAGCACCATTTGTTAAAAGACTCTTCTTTCTCTATTGGATTGACTTTGTTTCTTTGTCAAAAATCAGTTGACTACATTTGTGTGTGTTTATTTCTGGGCTCTCTGTCCTATTCCATTAATCTATTTGTCTATTCTTTCACCAATATCACATTCTTGATTGCTGTTGCTTTTCAGTGAGTTCATTTTCATTTTCTAGAAGTCAGTAGTGTCAGTCCTCTGAATGTATCCTTTTTCTTCAATATGGTAATGGCTATTCTTGATCTTTTACCTCACCATATAAACTTTAGAATCATTTTATTGATATTCACGAAGTTATTTGCTGGGATTTTCATTGAGATTCTAGCGGATCTATAATGAAGTTGTGGAAAATTGACATCTTAACCATGTTGTGTCTTCCTATTTATGAATTTGGACTGTTTTCCTATCTATGAATTTGAACTATCTCTCCATTTATTTACATCTGCTTTGATTTATTCAGAGTTTTACAATTTTTCTCTTATAGATATTATCTTACAGATATACATATTTTGATTTAAATGTCTTTCTCTTGATACATTGGTTCTAATGTAATGTAATGTAAGTTGTGTGTTTTTAATTTTAAATTCCAATTGCTCATTGGTGGTATATAGGAAAGTCATTGACTTTTATATATTAGCTTTGTTTCCTGCAACTTCAGTATAATTGCTTATTATACAGCAGTTCTTATTTCAGTTCTGTGGGATTTTCTACACAGATGATCATGTCATCTGGGAACAAAGATAATGATAGTTTTATGTCTTTTTTTTTCCAATCTGTGTAACTTTTATTTCCTTTTCTTGTCTTAATGAATTAGCCAGGACTTCCAATACAATGTTGCGTTGAAGTGGTGAGAGGGGACATCCTTGCCTTGTTCCTAATCTTAGGGAAAAGACATCAAGTTTCTTACAGTTATATATGCCCTGTTTTTCTAAGTTGGAATATGGGTGTCAGATTTTTCTTTTTTCAGTATGTGCATATAGTTCTGTACTGTTCCCTCTACTACTCTTGCTATATCCCACAAATTTTTGTTTTTTTCATTCTCATTTAGTTCAAAAGTTTTTTTTAATTTCTCAAGACTTCTTTAATTCTTGTGTTATTTAAAAGTGTGTTGTTTAATCTCCAAATATTTTGGGATTTTCTAGCTATCCTTGTGTTAATATTTTTTCATTTAATTTCATCGTGGTTGAAGAGCATACTTTATATGATGTCTATTCTTTTAAATTTGTTAAGGTATATATTATGGCCCAGAATATGGTGTATTTTGGTGAATATTCCCTGTGAGCTTGAGAATATACATTCTGCTATTGTTGGATGAAGTATTCCATGTCACTTAGATACAGTTGTTGATGATACTATCCTGTTCAACTATATCTTTACTGATTTTCTGACTGCTGGTTCTGTCACTTTCTAATAGAGTAGTGTTGAAGTCTCCAACTATAATCTCTGTACTTATGCTTGAAATTCTATCAGTTTTTACCCCATGTATTTTTATGTTCTGTTGTTATGTTCATGCATATTGAGGATAGTTACAGCTTCTTGACAAATTGACCTTCTATCACAATATAATTTCTCCCTTTATTGCTAATAATTTTTCCTGCTCTGAAATCTGCATTGTCTGAAATTCATAGAGCTATACCAGCTCTCTTTTGATTAGTGTTAACATTGATATATTTTTCTCTTCCCTTTACTTTTAATCTATCTGTGTTTTCATATTTAAAGTGGGTTTCTTATAAAGACCATGTAGTTGTCTTGCTTTTTCTTATACACTCTAACAGTCCCTGTCTTCTAAGTAGTATATTTTAGACCACTTACATGTAAAACAAGTATTGATATAGTTGGATTAATGTAAACCATATTTGTGACTCTTTCTATTCGTTGACCTTGTTCTTTCTTTATCTTCCTCAATTCATCTGCCTTCTCTCATTTTAATTATCATTGTATATCCTATTTTCTCTTCTGTCTTAGCATAGAAATTACAACTTCTTTTTTTTTTAGTGGTTGCCTGAGAGTTTGTACTACAAATTTACAAGTAATACAAGTCTACTTTCAAGGAATACTGTATCACTTCATGGGAACTACAAACACCTTGTAAAAAAATAATCCCAAATCCTCCCTCTCATTCCTTATAGCATTGTTGTCATTTATTTCACTTATCCATAAGCTTTGATCACCACATATTTTGTTGGCTATTATTACTTTGAACAAACTGTTTGTAATCTGTTAGATTAATTAAGAATAAGAAAAAGGCAAGATTTTATTTTCCTTTTATTTATTCCTTTTCTAACACTCATATATAGTGTTTCTGCCCTATATCATTTTTCATTCTCTCTAAAGCTGGCAACACATTCCCCCAATTTTTATTTTTCTGAGAAAATCTTTATTTCTTCTTCACTTTTGAAGGATAATTTCACTGAATACAGAATTCTAAGTAGATGGTTGTATTTTTTCAAAACTTCTGAAGTATTTCACTCTACCCTCTTCTTGTTTACATGGTTTCCGAAGAGAAGGTTGAGGTGATTCTTTTTGTTTGTTTGTTTGTTTATTTGACAGAGAGAGACACAGTGAGAGAGGGAACACAGGGAGAGCTACAGAGGGAGAAACAAGCCTCCCATTGAGCAGGGAGCCTGATGTAGGGCTCTATCCCAGGATCCTGGGATCATGATCTGAGCAGAAGGTAGACACTTAACAACTGAGCCACCCAGGCACTCCGATTGATGTGATTCTTATCCTACTTCCTCTAGCGATAAGATCCCTACCCCCATCCACCTAACTTCTTTTAAGACTTTGTCTTTGATTTTCTGCAGTTTGATTATAATATTCCTAAATATAGATTTTTTTTAAAGTATTTATCCTATTGTCTTAACTTCATATATCTGTGGCTTGGTACCTGTCATTAATTTTGTTAAATTTTCAGCCATTATTACTTCAAATATTTCTTCTCTTCCTCTATTTTTTCCTGTGATATTCCCATTACATGTATATTCACGTTTTATAATTGTCTTACAGTTTTTGGATATTCTGTTTCATCCTTTTCATTCTTTTTTCTCTTTCCAGTCAGTTTTGTAAGTTTATATTGCCATATTTTCACAGTCACTGATTCTTTCCTTGCTCATGTCCAGTCTACTGATGGGCCCATCAAAGGCATTCTTCATTTCTGTTACAATGTTTTTGATTTCTAACATTTCCTTCTGATTCTTTATCATAGAGTTTCCATCTCTTTGCTCAGATACTTGTCTTGCATATTGTCTACTTTTACCATTAGAGTCCCTAGCATATTAATCATACTCATTTTAAATTCCTGGTCTGATAATTCTAAAATCTCTGCCATGTATGAGTCTGGAACTACGGTTGCTTTGTCCCTTCGGTCTGTACCTTTTGCCTTTTAGCATGTCTTGTAATTTTTTGTTGAAAGCTGGACATGATGTGTCAGGTAAAAAAGAACCGAAGTAAATAGGCCTTTAGTGTGAGGTTTTGTGTTTATCCAACTAGGAGTTAGGATATGTTTACTCTTAGCTGTAGCTATGTATCAGATGCTGAATTTTCCTTTACTACTTTAGTTTTTTGTCTCCCCTGCTGTTATTAGATGTTCTTAGAGACTCTTTAAATAGGCAGTTCTTTTACCTCTACTCCTTTGTTATTATTCAGTAGCCCTATTGATGTGGTAGTGTTGTATGGGGAAGGCACATTCTGTAGTCTTAGGATTAGATCTGTTTTTTAATGTACCTGAGATGGCTATTTTCTGTCCCCGGTTGGTTAGTCTTTGGTAAAATTTCAATAGGTTAAGTTCTGGTATAATAGTTTCCCTTGAAGGCAGGCCTCAGGGAGAACAGAAAGCTTGTTGCAAATAAACTAATATGTGGAAATTCTCTGAAAGTGAAAAAAGTACAACTATGTCGTATTAGAATGATAGTAATGATCACAAATAGCATTAACAAGAGATATGACAATGGTAGCTTTAAATGTAGTATTTAGTTAATTTGTATATTTTCTGCTATAATATAAATATTTTAAGTGAGATTTTTATAAATTAATTTCATTATCTAATTCAAGTTAATTATACAGTGTGAAACCCACACAGTTCTGAATGAGGGAACAGACTTTGTTCAAACAATAAAACATACCTAAAATGTGCCTGAGCATAACTTCCAGTTCCATCAGGCTCTTTTCATCATGTAAAAATTAACTACAAATGCTAATATTATTTAATAACTAAATAATAACTGTAGTATATGTCACTCTCAAAGATAATCCTTTAGGTCCAAGGAATTAGACTCATCTTCCTGGAAGAGTATACATGTAATCATAACAGAATAACAAAAGCAAGAATATTCTTCTTGCCATGTCCTTTTTAAATAGGGTATACTTAAGAAATGGGCAGTGGATCCACAGCAGAATGTCTATATATTTCTCAAGTACTTTACAAGCAACAAAAATAGAGGTGTTATACATACAGTATTTATATACAGTTTTAGCTTAGCAAGTATTTATATACAGTTTTCCACCTATTTGTTATTTAAAAGACTGGTAAAGTTCTTAAATAAAGGCAGTACGTGAGTAATATTGACTATTTTGCATTGTAAAGCAGGAAAACTGGTGATATTCTCAAATCTCAAAATTTTCCCCCTAACATTGAGATTATGGTGCTAAATGGTAGGGTGATCTATTAACTAGCTAAGTGATTATTTCCTCCAGCAGACTGTAGACTCTATATTACAGTACTTTATATATTAAATTCAATTCCATTGTTCAACTAAATACTTATTTTGTGTTTTTTATGTACCTGGGATAGTGGTAGTTGCTGAAGCAACAGTGTATATAGGTTAAGGTTTATGTCCTTATTCCAGATTTGTGGGGGAGATAGATACACATAAAAGCAATTATAAACAGGTTGGTAAATGCAGTGACAGAGATACATAAATGGATGATTCTTAAGATTACCCTGTGTTGTAAGAGTTAAACTTCTAAAATTTTAAATTCCCGAAAGCTGAAGTTTTACTACATAGCAGTTATTAACTCCACATGTCCTATCTAACTTCACCTATTTAAGGAATATAGCCTTTGCTGTCTTGTATATTATCATATAATCACTCCTCATCTCCTGTACATGTGCATGCACACACACAGACTCACACTCACAGCTGTACAGGCCAACGTGATGACCTCACCCTGGGAAACGAATCCTTTAGGTTGGGATGTGCTAAGGGGATGTATAAGATTCCCTGTGGAGAGATGATCTAATCTTGCAGCTGAGCACTCTGGGGTTTGAAGAATCTGGATTCTGATTCTGATTCTGATTCTGATTCCTTCACTGATCATCTATAAGTGTACTTGCCCTATGGTGTCATTTTGATAATTAAAAGATATAACGTTTATAAGCATTATGTACAGTACCCAATACATGGTCTCAGTAAATGTTAGTATTTTACAAGACAGAGACTCTATTTTATCTAAGGGTGAGACTAAGTTGTTAAATTCTGTAGACTGAAGCTGATGTCTACAAGATGGGCCCTGAGCAAGAGTGGAATCAGACGGCAGAAAGGAGGGTATGGCTGACTCAGACCACATGGCCACAAAGACATGGTATGAATTGCAAGTTTCCTACCTCCTGAGATACAGTTGTACTTTCTGCTTTTTTTTCTTGGCAAAATCCCTTGTATTCTTTTGGCAATTTCCTTTTTACTTGAGCTAATTTGACTAGGTTTCTATTCTTTGCAATCAGTGATCCTTGGCAAAAACAGTTCTCAGTAAGAATTTTTTGGTTGTTTGATTTTGGGAAGAGGAAATGGTCATGTACGAGATTTGTTCTAACAAAACAACTATGTACTACAAGCTTCAGAACGCCAATATCCTTTATATTATGAATTTTATATTCTACACTAACCAAACAATCATTATCAACAGGCATAAGTAATATTCTATTCTTCTTCCTCTCATCCTTTTCTGTTTCTGTGGTATATCTACCTCTTATCTCCATACTACAAGAAAAAGAAATAATGGTTTTTTGGTATACAAAGAAAAAGCATCCTTTAGAGCCAAAATGTAACATAGTCTTCTTATCTGATATATGTAATTTCCTCTGCACTGAAGCCTAAGAAGGGCATTTGTTGGGGGGTGCCTGGGTGGCTCAGTCTTTATCATGATCCCAGGGTCCTGGGATCGAGCCCCACATCTGGCTCCCTGCTCAGCAGAAAGCCTGCTTCTCCCTTTTCCACTCCCCTGCGTGTGTTCCCTCTCCTGCTGTTCCTCTCTCTCTCTCTGTTAAAAATACATAAATAAAATCTTTAAAAAATAAAAAAATTAAAAAGAAGGGCATCTAGGGTCATAGCACTGATTAATCCAGTTAAGTACTCTGATTTAACAGCAGTTCTCAATGACATTTTATAGGAAATATAGTTGTCATCCATGGTGTCATGGTATGAACATTCATCATTTCTGGTTTAGTGGGATAGTGAGTTCTGTAAGAATTCTACCTATTGTCTGAAATTAGACTTTATTTTAATTTATTCTTAAACTACTTCTTTCAAATACCAATGAAAGATCCCTAATTCTAAGATTTGGTGAACACGTTCTTGACTACCTTGTTTAACATCTAACTTTGAACAACAGAGAGCTCTCAGTTCGCTTTTCAGATAAGAATCATCCTGTTGTTATTTGGAAGAACTCTATCCCTCTAAATATTATTTCTCTTTGTTCTTGAGATGTAGTAGTTTAACTGCACAAATTTATCAGTACATAAACACAGTTGTGATTGTCCTCATTCATTAATGTTCAACTAAATGATCTATTGAATTAATTTAAAAATTACTTTGTATCACCTCTAAAAGTCCTTTCTCTGATCTTTTTTAATCTTTTAGAAATTCCACTGACATGAATAAAGTTAATTATTTTAATAATCAAGGCTGAAATTTGTTTCTGAAAGTAGAAAATATTTGTACTTACTTGTGACTCATTTTGGATAGCATCTGTTATATCCTGAATTTTGGGTGATATCCTCAGAAGTAGATACTTCAATTTATAAGGTCTTCAGGAGCAAATTGAAATTTGATTGTTTTTATTTATCTATCAATATATCATTTAAGAAATTAAACGAGGAAATTTTTTTCCATTTTATTTTTCTTCAGTGTTCCATCACTCATTGTTATGCACCATACCCAGTGCGCCATGCAATACATGCCCTCCATAATACCCACCACCAGGCTCACCTAAACCCCCACCCTTCTCCCCTCCAAAACCCTCAGTTTGTTTCTCAGAGTCCACAGTCTTTCATGGTTTGTCTCCCCCTCCCGATTTTCCCCAACTCACTTCTCTTCTCCATCTCCCAATGTCCTCCATGTTATTCCTTATGCTCCACAAGTAAGTGAAACCATATGATAATTGACTCTCTCTGCTTGACTTATTTCACTCAGCATAATCTCTTCCAGTCCCATCCATGTTGATACAAAAGTTGGGTATTCATCCTTTCTGATGGAGGCATAACATTCCATATGTTATGTGGACCATATCTTCTTTATCCACTCAACTGTTGAAGGGCATCTTGGCTCTTTCCACAGTTTGGCTATTGTGGCCCTTGCTGCTATGAACATTGGGGTACAGATGGCCCTTCTTTTCACTACATATGTATCTTTGGGGTAAATGCCCAGTAGTGCAATTGCAGGGTCATAGGGTAGCTCTATTTTTAACTTCTTGAGGAACCTCCACACTGTTCTCCAGAGTGGCTGCACCAACTTGCATTCCCACCAACAGTGTAAGAGGGTTCCTCTTTTTCCGAAATATTTTTTAAAAAACAGACATATTTTAGACAGCAAAATATCTTTGCTTTAATGTTTAATAGTTGAAAACAAGTACGTAAATAGATGGTAAGAGTTTTTACGTGTTTAATAAATCTCTTTATGATAACTGCTTTGTAGATTCTTTGTTCTGAAGTAGGCTATTTCTCTTTCATGAAAGGGCTATTGTATAATTATTAGGAAATAAGACTGTCAAAGGTTGGCTAATTCATATTTTCTTTACAATCAAATTGTGAAGGTATTATTAACCCTTAACTATGAGCTTTAAGTTGACCTAAAAGCATCCTACTTGTTTCATAAAAATAATTTAAATTTGAGTGTCGCGGCCGGCGCGACAACACGACCAGGGTCGGGAGGGTAAGAGGATGGTTAAAAGAAAGAGATGCAGGGACGCCTGGGTGGCTCAGTTGGTTGGACGACTGTCTTCGGCTCAGGTCATGATCCCGGAGACCCAGGATCGAGTCCCGCATCGGGCTCCCAGCTCCACGGGGAGTCTGCTTCTCCCTCTGAGCTTCTCCTCACTCATGCTCTCTCACTGCCTCTCTCTCAAATAAATAAATAAAATCTTAAAAAAAAAAAAAAAAGAGATGCAAAGAGGTGAAGGGGTGAAGGCAGGAGGGACACAGAAGAGGTTGTCCAAACAGTGTCAGTTTATTCAGCTACGTGCGCTAATATAAATAGTTGTAGCAAGGCTGGAAACAATTATCCATAACAAGCCTAACAATTATCACAGGTTCTCACTATAAACTCCTTAAGCATCTTTGTACAGACATCCTGGCACCAAATGGCTGTTACATATAGATAAATTCAGTGTTGCTACACGAGGTGAGAAAGGGCACCAGCTGTGACTCGTTCAGACACAACAAGACCTTGGCTAAGGCCCACGTTGTTTTGTTCCCAATTAACCAATGTGAGAGGTCACGCAGGTGAGCAGAAGGCACATAGCTCAGACCCTTTCTCAGGGCTACTCAACTTTTCCAACTATTAGGTCATATTAACCTTCTAGTTTTCAAGGAGGCACAAGTCAGGGCCTGGTTTGGCTCCAGTCTCCAACCTTAACGCGGCCTCCCACATGTGAGATACTGTGTCTTTAGGTATTATTTTTGTTTCTTCAGGGATCTCATTATGAACCCCAAATGACAATGAATTGAGTTGTTTTGTTTAGCCATGACCTAGCTGCTTTATATGTGTACCTGTGATCGGTGTTTGAAGTTTGTCCTTAATATTAAATTCCTTGATCTAGTGCCTGCTGTAGAGAGAGATCTGGACCTTACCAATTGGTTGTTACCTTACTCATACCTGGAGCCCCACCTCTCCCTCCTTTTTAAAAAAATTCCATGTAGAGTCACTTTTGTTTTCTGTGGAACTTTAAGGTAATGGAGTAAGGTGGTGTAAAACTTCAAATTTTGGCATCAGAATGTCTGACTGCTAGCTGGGTGACCTTGAGCAAGTTACTTAAATTCATCTATAAATTGAGGATAAGGGAGTACTTACTTCATAAGACTTTGTGGATTATTTGGGATAATGTATGGAAAAGATTTGGTGTATTACCTGGCATGTAGTTGGTCCTCAATAAATGCTAGCCTTTAATTAAAGTTGCTGACAGGGAGCTGAGGCAAGGAGGTGATGGATACAGGGGCTATTTTAGAAATGGCTTATAGCATACATGGGTCACTGAAGAATTAAGTATATGAATTTGGGGCCTATTGATAGATAACACTACAGGTTGAAAAATATGTTGCAGATGATGAGAAACCATAGATAATCTTGGCAGTGGAGTGACAGAAGTATTCCTTTGGAAATTATAGGCCAGGTTCTAAAGAGGGTTGTGGTGGTGCTGTCCCTGATTTAAGTATAAATGAACAATGTCTTAGAACCCATAGTGTGAGAATCAAATCTAGTACAAGTATTGTCTTTTGTAAGCCGTAACAAGCAAAAAACTACTTCTCACCATCTCAGACATCTCCTTGCCCTATTTGCTACATTTATCTTCCTCCTTCCTCCCCTTTCCATGCTGTTAAGTTAAGGTTTCATGCCTTTTGCCTCAGAGTTCTTTCTCTTTGTATATGGATATCCCCTGCTCTTCCCACAGTTAAACCAAAAAGAGTAAAATATAGCCACTCTTTGGGTAATGTTTTTACAGTGTTTATCTCAGCTATGCCACCAGAGGCTATAGATTGTCAAGTATTAGCTCTCTTCTCTCTAGAGATGTAACACAACCCAGAAAAGGAGAGAAGGGGAGGATCGGATGACTGATAACAGGTTAGTGGCTGTAGTGACAGCAGGGGCTGCGGCTTGCCATGTAAAGCTATACCCCACCCCCCATCTCTTCATCCACAGTGGAAGTGGAGGGAGCTGGGAGAGAAGATAGATTCTGTAGTCCAAGATGGCAGCAAGCTAAAGGTGGAAATGGTGGCAGGGTGACTTTTGGAGCTGCTGGTATTTTATGGATTGGGTTAGCATATGAAACGAGGGAGATTTGCTATCCCAGTTCCTGGTTTAGTAAGCAAGATGTTTGTTTGATTAGCAATTTGTAGAGTGCTTTAGCATGGAAATACTACACTCAATTTGGTTGTCTTTCTCCTAATATCTCACAAAAATCTAAACTGATTTGTTAGGATTTTCTTCTTCCAACAAGACTATATTTTCATTTTCTTCTCTCAGGGAATAGCCAGAATTTCTAGTTATAATTCTTACGTCTTAGGGTATTAGAATTGACCTATACTCTATTATCAGGAAACTCAAATTAGGCCTTCCTGATTTAACATTTGAATGCTAATTTAGCAGAAAAATCACAAGGAACTATAAGTCCAGCATGAAACTTTGTATTCTTAACTCCAACTAAGTGCTAATTACAAAGGCTGCTATAGAATTCCCCCAAAGCAAAAGGGAACACAGCATGCCAACTGACAGCTATCCTGTGAGATCTCGGTGGCCCAAAAATAGACTCAGTCATCTCTTTGAGGAATCCTCAAGGGATAAAATACTATTATTACCTGAAGGTCGTTCCTCCTGCCTTTCTCTTTCAAGGAGAGTGACTTGTGGCGAAGGTTTAAGAGGAATATGAAAGTGGAATTGTGATTTTTTTAAAAGATTTTATTTATTTGATAGACAGAGAGACAGGCAGAGAGAGAGGAGGAAGCAGGCTCCCTGCTGAGCAGAGAGCCCGATGTGGGGCTTGATCCCAGGGTCCTGGGATCATGACCTGAGCTGAAGGCAGAGGCTTTAACCCACTGAGCCACCCAGGCGCCCCCTTTTTTTTTTTTATGAGAATGGGGGAAAAGAGAGTTTGGGGTTTGGCTCTTTAATAATTTGATGAAATTAACCCTTATCTTTCTTTCTGCTTTCCATTCCTCTGTTTTCTTGTTTTTTCCCCATGAGAAAAGCTGTTCTAAAATTCTTTGGGATCCCTTGGATTAGAAGGAGTTTCTAAGTTAAGAAAAAGTACTAAGTTATTTAAATAAAAAACCAAAAACAAAAAACCAGAACACTCTTCCAAATCTCTACATGGAGTTATAGGGCCAATGCAGTGTGACTCATCAGAGAAACTATTGGCGCTGTCCCATTTATGAGCAAGCTGTCTGTGGACTGTCTGGAATCTTGGCAAAGTAACATATATGTATATAAAAGTTAAATGACTAAATTTGTTTCAGAAATATGCAGAATGACTGAGGGAGCCTTCTGTTCAATGGCATGAAGCAAAAAATCTCTTTGGTCTTTTTCTTTTGACACTATCCTGCCTGCCTTATCCTGAACTGCGTAAATCACTAAGATATTACATACTTTCCATTAGCCATTCTTTTAGTCCCATATCCAGTCTGTCAGAATAACATTGAGGTCGGTGAACCATGAGCCTCGTTGCCTTTGCAAGGCATTTCTGTACTATTAAAAGCAGAAAATACCTCATAAGAATGCTGCACAATCATTCCCATAGTGTGATATGCTAATTCTTAAGAATGTTGCTAACACTGCACTTTGTTTCATATGATTGAATTTAGAACTTTTACTCAATTGGTTGAAGGCTTCAAACTGGCAGTAATAACAGTCTTTTGAGTTGTTGCTTAAGTAGAGCAGTGATGGAATTCATATGGCAGGCAACAGTTGCTCATTCAAGTTCAAGAAGAAATCTCAGCCTCAGTGGTTGAAACAACAAAAAGAAAGTAGCCCAGCTGTTCACTTTTTAATAGTATATCTTTCCTCCATATTATAAATGAGAATAGAGCTCAGTCATTAAATGAAAATATAACTATTAAGGTCATCATTGTTAAAAATCCCAAAGAATATACCTCACATATTTATGTGATTTTTTTTTTTTAATGTCCTTCTTACTGTGTCCAAGTAAAATCAAGAAAATTCCCCAATGCCTCTAGAGGTCTCACCACAGCTAGTTAGCTTTCAGCCTTGATCTCATTTTACTCGTACCTCCCATAACAAGTCTCAGAGAGTTAAGTAAGAATTTAAGCAGTCATATTTGGCCACAAAGTGTTGAAGAATATAAATCCAAGAAGTCCAGAAAGTCTTTGTAGATATAATTTAAGCATACAAATTCTCTGCTGTGATACATATTACTGGTTTAGACAATTTACTGTCATTCTGTGCTTTCAGTGTAGGACAGAATTTTGGTCAAGTCAGTTTAGTGATAATAAGATATCAGAACTTCCAGAGAGCCAGAGTCCCTACTCTTCAGTTTGAACATTTGTTGAATATTTTGAAAAGATAAAAGCTGCTTATTGTTCTATTGCCTATGGTAAACAGTGTGATAAGATTTACTTTGGGTGTACATCTTCTATCTCCTTATACCTAGTATATTTGGGAGTATATCTTTGGCTCACTGAACTTGGGAACTTTGATTACTTTTCAAAGAATATGATATTTTGGCACATAATCTCTTCCTTGACCAAACTCTAGCTAGGTTCTTGAGAACTGTTCAGCAGAATTGATCCCAGGGTAAAGAAGTAACATTTTCTGAGAATTACTATGTGTCAGGCATTGTGCTCAGCTTTCTCCATGTAATACCTCATCCTTAAAATAACTCGATAAATAATATA
Source organism: Mellivora capensis (assembly GCA_004024625.1). Taxonomy (NCBI): domain Eukaryota; kingdom Metazoa; phylum Chordata; class Mammalia; order Carnivora; family Mustelidae; genus Mellivora; species Mellivora capensis. The sequence continues at coordinate 25,993 of PISX010003293.1, forward strand.
CTATAATTAATCCCATTTTACAGATGAATAAGATACTATTATCAGTGCCGTTTTCCAGAGGAAGAAACAGGGGTGGAGTTAAATATAGCTTACCCAAAGTCACACAACTGTTAAGTGATTATTTGAACACAAGTTTTTGTCATTCCAAAGCCCATACTCATAATCACTATGCACTATAGTCAAGGTACTGTGGGAATAGGCATTTGCTTTACCATACTTGTTTGATGTCTCTCCCCTGGTCCAGCCTCAAGTAGGGCCGTGAGCCCCAGCAGTGGACACAGTCTTTGGAAAGGCTCTTGGGTATGATGGAATTTACCAGCTATAGCCTTTCAAGGCAACCCCTAGAAAGGGAATTAAAACCTCATTCTACCCATTTGTACCTATTTGAGGAAAGTCTGGACATATGTGGGCATTGAAGGAAATCGCCTTAGGAGTCTTGAGACCAGAAAGCAGATTGCTTTTTTGGTTCGGAATTGCCAAAGTGTTGCTTATAATCCCTTCCTCCTCCCAAGTGAAATTTAAATTCCAGGTAGTGATGTCTTATTGGAGATTTTTCCCATCTGGCAACCCTATTCCAAACCTCTTTATTTTGACCATCCTGGCTGTATGAATTCTGTCTTCAGAGGATTTTCTCTTTTAAGTTCTGTTTCTCTCACAAGTCAGAGTGATACAGTCATTGAGTAGCAACTGAGAAAAGAAAACAGTAAATGGAGAAGAAATCTCATGGACTAGGACCCCAAATCTTTGAAACATTTTTCATTATAGCAGAACCTATTCGTTCATGGTAGATGTTAAGATCTTTCTATTAAATCTACTAATTATTAATAATTCTAATTGGCTAATTCCAGGGCTAGTGTCTCTTTCTTATGGTACATGGAATGATAACAGAGTAATGCTTTTAAAAATAGGGTTGCTATGAATTCAGCAGCAAGGAAGAGGGCTTCTCTAGAGATACTTGCCTGCAGGTGTGGAGATGTTCCCTGTCAAAGAGCAATCTACTACTGACAGAGGCCTGTAAGTATACTAACAAGCCTATTGAGTCTTCCCTGCCTTTAGCAAAGAGAATGACCTTATAAAACAGAATTAGCTACACGAAGAGGTAGTCTTGAAAATGAGTCTCTGAAATAATGAATAATGACCATATCAGTTCAAGTTGAACTAGGCAGTCAATTATCTAATACCTAGGCTAGTTTGCTGTGATTCTTTCCAAATGCATAGTGCTGACTTTTGTATGACATATATATAAAACATTCTCTTCCTGGAAGGTTAATGAAGTGCTTTTTTTTCCCCCAACACTAAATAAAGTCTTAATAGAATGGCAGGGCACTCTTGATTGATCAAAAGGGGACATACTTAAGTGCTTTGAAATATATATATATATAGGTTCCAGAAAGCAGAATGTAATATAAGTAATATAGTAAACACTAGAGTCTAATCCTGGCCTTTTTATTAGCTTTATTACCTTTGAGAAATTCACTTATCCTCTATAGCTTATTTCCTCTGTAAAATGAAGGAGTTTAAGTAAAAATGTATTTCCCAAACTCTGAACCTACCACAGATTACTGGAGATTTAAAAACATTTCAGATAATTTCCTGATAAAAGATTAAAATAAACATTGAATCACATAGTTGAGAAAGTTGCTTTTTCAGTCTTTCTAATTATGTCAGAAAAATTCTCAATTTGGTATCAAGATATCTTTAATAGTTCTTTAACATTGGATAATTGTTTAGGGGTAGAGATAGGTAGGAACAGGTACTGGGAATCTTCTATTCCTCAAGAGTTTTGATAGAAGAAAAAAGAATTCTGTTACTTCAAGGGTAAAGTACTGAAGTGCTTTTTTGCTTCTTTCTGTCTACTTCATTTCCCTTCCGCTTGGAAGGAAAGTAGTGTACAACTTGTAAGTTTAGGAAAAGGAACCAAACATGTGAGGCACAGCCCTTTCTGGCTTCTCTCTTGGTACAGCCCCCTCTCAGAAGGCATGTTCCTCTTCCACCCCTGGGTAGGAGGCCAAGGTTGACAGACTCTACATGAGTCTGGGGGAAACTATCAGGAAACCCAAAAGCCCAAAAATCCAAAACAAAGAACCACATTCTGTAGTTTATCCTTATTAGTAATCAAGCTGGTATTTTAATTGCCATTTTATTCTTCTCTGTCTCTCATTTGATTTCAAACTCATAGGAGATATAAGGGGGAAAGCAATTATACCCCTTTAACGTCGCTGATAATCTCCTTTTTAAACAGAAATCTGACTTGGGCTCAGAGCCCTTCACAGGGAATAGTATTAAATAGAATTTAATAATATGGTTTTGTTTTCAGTGAAGTTGCCATCTATAAAATAAAACCATGGAGGTTTTAAAATGAATTTTTAAAATATCAAAGAGTACAGACAATGCACAGATATGGTAAAAATTATAAATGACTAAAGTTTAGAAAACACTAAACAAAATTATCTCTAGGATCTGTTCCAGATGTAAGTTCTTTTGGGTATGTATACCAGTAGAATAAAAAATGTTAGGTGGTAAACCAAGTTAAAAAAGGAAACTTCTAACATAACATGTACTATGTTATTTTCATTTATTTTGAAATATATCATTATTGAGGTAGCTAAACTTTTATTTTTTATATGAATGAAAATGGTATTGATATGAAAATGATAAATTTGTAGTATTTTACTAGGCAGTTGAGTATTGATATCTTTTTAATAGTTTGTTTTTTGGTGACGATATTTTGTTTTATTTTGTTTTTTTTCTTTTACTGAAAGCAGTCAGTTCTGGGAGAGGATTTTGAACTAGAAATCTTGGAGAGCAAGAACTATGTTATCATTGTATACTCTGCCTCATACAGTGTTTGGAATATAGCAGTGTTCAATAAATATTTGAACAACTGAATGAATGAATGAACAAAGAATCAACAAAAATAAACTGAATTCTCTGTCCTGAAGGTATAAGCATAGTTTTCATTTATATCTGAAAGCTGTCAGGAGGAGTAGCTATAAGAAAGCTGAGGCCTTGGGGCAATCAGACAGGGTAATACTTCTATATAAGTGAAAGATGAAGCTAGTTACACAGAGCATTTAGAATAACCTTGTTAGGAAGAAATCACAAAAGGAAGGTAGCCCTATTAATTTTGCTCTTGTTTATGGTCATACAGGAGAGGCTAGATTTTTCCATTCTTCCTTTTTTTTCCCTCTCATTCATGTACTACATCTCTTATCATGTCCTGATATCAGAGAAAGCACCTCAATTTCCCTTGTTTTAGGGAAATTATTAGAGCTTAACTTAAAATGTAGTTCACTCTTTCCCCATACATTCTTTTTTTTAAAGATTTTATTTATTTGACAGACAGAGATCACAAGTAGACAGAGAGGCAGACAGAGAGAGTTGGGGGGGGGGGAGCAGGCTCCCCGCTGAGCAGAGAGCCCCATGCAGGGCTCTATCCCAGGACCCTGAGATCATGACCTGAGCCGATGGCAGTGGCTTAACCCACTGAGCCACCCAGATGCCCCTCCCCATATGTTCTTAATTACAGCTTCTCATCGGATAAGGTGCCCCCCCCGCTCTCCCCTTTTTCGTGTGTGCCCATCTCTTTCATAACTGACACCCTAGATGAATTGCAATATTGGTGGTAAATTTTTTATTGCCATTTATTCATGCAGCAAATGTCATGTTTCAAGGGCTTTGTTCTAAGAATCCTAAAATGAGTCTTACATATCAGAGAGAGAATATTAACCAGACATTTAAAAATTTTTAGTTGGACCAACTGATTTTCTAAATATCATGCAGTTGGTTTAAGTGATTACTTTCCCAGGACATATAATTTACCTTCAAACATTTTGCATATGTGCAAAAAAAAAAAGCAACAGAATTTGAGGACTGTGTTCTAGTGAATACATTTTAAACATATTCTAGGTTTATTCTCTATAAATGCATTCTTTTTTTAATGGTCCAGTGATTAACTGTGATTCTAAGGATAACATCTTAAGTGGAGTTATTTTGTATGTTCAGGTTAATATTTTCTGTTATTGAAGTGTTAATTCAGTACATTTTATATTTGTGAAATTTCTCTGCCTGATGTCTTTGTGTCTTCTAGTTATTACTATGTGGTCTTCAGTATGTAAACTCAACTCTAAAGTCACTGGCTTATCCCATTTTGGGATGTTCATCTCATTGCATTATAAAATTGATAGAATGGCAATAACAGTGATATGTAGAAACTGGATTCTGAAACTACTCATCTTCAAAAATTAGCATCTAGTCTCTGTTCTAACTTTAATATCCAGGTAAACAATCAACATAGATTATATTGTTATCATAATTGAAAATATAAAGACAATTTGGCCAAGAAAAAAGACTTCAGAATTACCTTTTTTTTTTCTTTAAAAGATATAAGTGCTTGATTTATAATTATAATCTTTAGGTATCTATAGAATCTTTGTCCTATATCATGAAAGTAATGCAAGAGCCATTTGCTATAATGACAGTCTGGAAGTTTTGAGAACACTTTATTGTCTAGTTCAAAAACAATTAAAAAAACAACTTTGCCTCGCTGGCTGTGTTCACCAGCAGTACGGCTATTCTCTGATTAGATAGTTTGAGTGCTGGATGCGTCCTTATCTGGGATTTAAGGTATTCATATGGCAGCTATGTTATGACAGGGGGAAAAAAAAAACACCATGGAGTTGAGAGGCAGACCAGCCTAAATGTGAAATTTAACTCTTCACTTCTGTGCTAGTACCCTGGGCAAGTGAATAGCTGCCTCTGTAAAGAGAGAATTTTAATACTGCTTTAGAGTGGCTATGAGGATGAAAGTATCCAGAGTGAGCTCTTCTTAAATGGTAGTTGTATGAGGAAAGCAGTATGGTGATGGTACGTTTTGATATTCTCGCAGGTGAAGTCAAGGACAAAAATGTTCAGGTGGTTGAGCTCCCCATTGTAGACAGTCTCCATCCTCGTCCACCATATTTACCCCTGGCTGTACCAGAAGACCTTGCAGATCGGCTCGTACGAGTCCATGGTGATCCTGCAGTGTGGTGGGTGTCCCAGTTTGTCAAATACTTGATCCGCCCACAACCTTGGCTGGAAAAGGAAATAGAAGAGGCTACCAAGAAGCTTGGCTTCAAACATCCAGTTATTGGGTAAGAATCTGACTTATTCCTCATAAGGTGATATGTAGTAGCAGAGATATGTATACTTTATACTATATTGTAAACTTTATGGTATATAGTTTAATTTTCAGAGCCCCACCTAAAAACGTATGTTCCAGAGTTCCCCTTAGGTCACAAAGAGATCATTCTTCCTTTGTTCACTTAGAACAGCTGAGTCATCATACTTTGTTACCCTCATTCACTTATTTATTCATTCAACTTCTGGGAAAGTTGAATTATTAGCTTCTGGGGAAGCTAGCAAAATTGTATTTTATTGAGAGTATTTTGGATGTTATACATGAGATGAAGCTGTCACATTTATAGCTTTTCTATTGTACTTTTTGTTAGGCTTCATTAATTACCACTGGTGATTATTTTGCAATTTTTTTGATGTTCTGTTTTCTGTTCTGGAAACTATTTTTGAGAATAAGAGGACTATTTATAATGTAAGATAATGTTAAAATTATGATTTAAAATTATCTCTTGGCCCACTTGGGAATTATCATGTACGTATGCAATCAGTTTCATGCTTATGTTCAGGGAGATGTATCTGGAAATCCTAGGACCAAGAAGAATCCAAAAGAGCATCTTTGCTCATAAGGATGTGCTCCTGTACACAAAAATTTAAAAGTTATGGAAAGAGGAATTTTCCTAAGTCCTGGTGCCAGATTTTGTACCTTGGGAAAATTTCCTTTGCCTAATGAGTAGAGTACTAGACTGAGACTTAAGTGACCTGGGCAGTATCCCTGGCTTTTTCCTAATTCTGGACTAAGTAACTTATTAATGGTACTGGGCTTTGATTTTTCCATCTGTAAAATAGGGAAGGTAATACCCGCCTTAAAAGTGATGATATGAGGGACGCCTGGGTGGCTCAGTTGGTTAAGCCGCTGCCTTCCGTTCAGATCATGATAGCAGGGTCCTGGGATTGAGTCCCGCATCGGGCTCCTTGCTTGGCAGGGAGCCTGCTTCTCTCGCTTCCTCTTCCTGCCTCTCTGCCTGCTTGTGTGTACTCTCTGTACTCTCTCTCTCTCTGGCAAATAAATAAAATCTTTAAAAAAAAAAGTGATGATATGATAAGGAGGATAAAAAGATTTTAGTTCAGTGGAAAAAATGTACTGTAAAATATTATTACCTTTCAGAGAGATTGATGCTAAAGTAATTCCTGGAAATAGACTTGTAAGCTAGGCTGTGACATTCTGTAGTTTATACTGTCTGTAATACAGTCAGCTGTTGATTAATATTAATACATGTGTTGATTCATTCTCTTATTTGCAGAACATTTACTTAATACCTGCTACTGTGGGGGACAGAGATTAATTTTTTTTAAAGATTTTATTTATTTGACAGACAGAGTTCACAAGTAGGCAGAGAAGCAGGCGGAGAGAGAGGAGGAAGCAGGCTCCCCGCTGAGCAGAGAGCCCGATGCGGGGCTCGATCCCAGGACCCCAGGATCATGACCTGAGCCAAAGTCAGAGGCTTTAACCCACTGAGCCACCCAGGCACCCCAAGATTAATTTTTTTAAGTGGCTTCTTCTAGATTATTTTAGTCAATTGTGAAAAAGACATACACAGATAACATTATATGGGTAGAATGTGATATATAACCTGAGAGAAGCATAAAAAGTATCATGAGAGGTCAGGGAAAAAGAAATGTACTTCCATCTGGATCAGGAAAGTCTTCATAGATTCAATGTTTGAACAGGATCTTGAAAGGTAACAGTATAGTAATTAAATTACCAAAATACTTTCAACTGCACTATCTCATTGATCCTGTAACACAGTCCTATGAAGTGGGCAGAGGTAACCATTTTACAGGTAAGGAAATTAAAGGAAAGAGTATCTCTGTCCAAAGTTCCAGAGTTAATAAAGGCAAAACCAGGACATAGACCATCTTAATTTTTCTAGAAGCTTTCTGGCATACCAGAAAGCTACCCTAATTGTCCATGGACCATCCATCATATTAAGAGTTAGCCAAATATAGAGAATTAAAGTACCACAGATAATTATTTGTACATTGAGGTAGGGTGCTGTAATGACAGAGAAGGACACTAGAATTCAAGAATCTGGAGGTACCATCTAACTTCTATCACTAACAAATTCTGTGACTTTGGCCAATGTACTTGATCATTCTGGGTCTTCCTTGAGTGCCACTCTTTCCTCGTTTAAAACTGAAAAAAACTAAGTTAGATGGTATCTAAGGTTTCTATTCATAAAGTACTAAACAATTAGATTTTTGTGTCAACCCAACATTCATTAATTTATTCATTGTATTTGGTGCTATTGGAAATAAATAAAATCAGATTCCCTGCCATGAAAGAGCTTAATATCTAATACAGATGACCGTTGAACAATGCAGGGTTAGGGAGCTGACCCCCCCGCCACCCCATGCAGTTGAAAATCCATGTATAACTTTTGACTCTTCCAAAACTTAATTACTAATAAAGAGCCTGCTGTTGGCTGAAGCCTTACCCATAACTTAAACAGTCAATTAACACATTTTTATGCTATGTGTATTAATATACTATACCTTTATAATAAAGTAAGCTAGAGAAAAGAAAGTATTATTAGAAAATCATAAGATAAAATACATTTATAGTACTTTACTATAAAAAGTCTGTGTGTAAGTGGGCCCACACTGTTCACACCCATGTTATTGAAGGGGCAACTGTAGTGAAAGGCAAGTACACAAAGAACTTTTACTTTTGTGACAATTAGTTTGAAATGTATGTTAGAGAAACCAGCTTCCCTTTGCCTTGTGTTGTCTTTTTGTTCATGGATGTCTTCAGAAGCATCAGTTTCCTTAACTGTCTGATGAAAGACTTACATTAAAATGACTTCTGATATCTTTCACAGGCCTAACATTCTGATTCTTCCATAAATACCATTATGCTCCTCTCTCAAATTCTTGATTCGGGCCTAATTTCAGGAGTTTTTGGAGAATTGACAACATTGATGAGTAGTACTCTGCCACGACCTCAAATGCTCCTCTTCCTTTGATTCATCCTCTGTTATTACAGCTCTTCTTTGTTTTCATTTTCATTCTCATATCTCCTACCTGACATCTTCCCTTTTGTCTTAGTCTTCATATGTTTAGAAGCTACTGATACCCATTTTATTTACTTTTAAAGATTGTATTTATTTACTTACTTAAGAGAGAGAGTGCACGAGAGGGGACGGAAGGGCAGAGGAGGAGGGAAAAGCAGACTCCCTGCTGAGCAGGGAGCCTGACTCAAGTTGGGCCTCCATCTCAGGACCTTGGGATTATGACCTGAGCCACCCAGGCAGCCCTGATCCCTATTTGAAATGTTAGAGCTGAAGAAATTACATGGTGAAATCATGAGTAACAAATAGTGCTTCTTCTCATGAAGCTCCTCATTGAAATTCTGTGGAATTGTTCTTTCTATCCCGCTTCATCTCTATGGAGCACAGTGAACAATTCCAATTTCATGAGAGAAGCAGTGATTAAGAAGGATGTGGGAAGAAAAAGATGATAGGATAGGTGTTCATACAATGGTATTTACATCTGAACTATAGTCTGGAATGCAAAGGAAAGAATACCTACAGAGATACCAGGTTAACTGCAGTGAAAATAGACCCTCACTCCAGACTCATAATTAAAAGCTGTCCCTTGGCTTAACCTAAGGCCTGCTCATATTCTGTGACCTAAGGGGAAACAAATCTACCTTTTTCCTTTTTCCCACGTATGAATAGTGGTTTAGTAATTTGCTAGAGGGTATGCAGGAAGGACAAATTTAAGGAGAGTTTTGATTTATGAAAATGAACTCTGATGATTATTATTTTCATTACAATTACTTTGAAAGCACTAAGATGGGAGGAGAGTACTGTGGAAGTAAGCACATATTCAAAGTAAATCTTTGGCCCCAATTTTACAGTTTTCGAGCTTTTTTAAAAAATAGGACAGATGAGATCAATATCTGCTTGTGTTTGATAGAGTGAAAAACAGCAAAAGGAAATTGATAATGCATCTAACGAAAGCTAGAACATTTCCATGAACTTAAAATAGTAAGAATTTTTAAAAGGTTTGCCTGCCTTGATTCTGCTATAGGAAGAATCTGTGCAGGTCTGTGTTTTCCTCAAACAACTTTCAATCCTACAAGCTGGCAGTTACAGTAACTATACAGGAAGTATATCATGAAGGAAAAGAAAAATTGGCATCAAAATGTTACAAAAAATATATTTAATATTCTGTAATAACAACTGTGAATTTTTGTATCATTTGTTGTCAAAAATCGTGGTTTTTTTGAAGATTTTATTTATTTATTTGACAGAGATCAAAAGTAGGCAGAGAGACAGGCAGAGAGAGGGGAAAGCAGGCTCCCCGCTGAGCAGAGAGCCGGACATGGGGCTACCTGAGCAGAAGACAGAGGCTTTAACCCACTGAGCCACCCAGCCGCCCTGTTGTCAAAAATCTTAAAAAATTGCATCAACTTTTTTCTGGAAGGCTGGTTGGTATTTTGCTCCCTATATGGAGTATAACTCTGGAATCTCCCATTTATTTTACCATTATTCGTGGATATGCCAATTACTTTACAAGAAAGCATTCTTCAAAAGCTTACTTTCTAATTCTCCTTGTATTGTGTTAACATGCATATATATTTAGAATGTATTTGTTTGAATTTTTTAATATTTTATTTTTTCTAATGGCAAAATGAAAGAAAAATTAGTTTAAAATGTCTGTGATGTAGAATACCTAAGAGCATCCAGTGGATCAGAACATTATCAGCAGAATCTGACTTTTTCCTTTACCCCCCAGAGTCCATGTCAGACGCACAGACAAAGTGGGAACAGAAGCAGCCTTCCATCCCATTGAGGAATACATGGTACACGTTGAAGAACATTTTCAGCTTCTTGCTCGAAGGATGCAAGTAGATAAAAGAAGAGTATATTTGGCCACGGATGACCCTTCTTTATTAAAGGAGGCAAAAACAAAGTGAGTTAGATGAACTAGTAATTCTAGACTGGGATTCTTTTCAGTTGGAAGGAATCCTTAATTCCTATGACTTGTGATTCTAGTTATAATATTACTACTGATTATTGGCAGTTTTTTATTCAAGCAACTGTGTACTTGTGTGGCTCTTAATATAATCGAAGCATATTTGAGGAGCCGGCAAGGTATCTGAAGCCTCTTGGTGTGTAGGCAGCTGCCGTCTTGCTGTGGACTCACATGACTTCTTTGTGTGTTTGGAAGGGAGAGAGCAAGCTTTCTGGTGTCTCTTCCTGTAAAGGCATAGTTCCATGAGGAGGGCCCTATTCTCATAGGGCTTGTTTAATCCTAATCATCTCCCAAAGGCCCCATCTCCAAATACTATCACATTGGGAGTTACAGCTCAAACACAGGAATCCTAGGGGGACACAAACATTCATCCACGTCGCCAACCGGCTATATAGGACTGCTAGAAATAAAACACACCAGGTGCTTACCGTTTTGCTCTCACTATCTTCATTAGCAATTATGGGCAACTGAAACATATGTAAAATACAAGTTTGCATCTCATAAATAATTTCTGGAACTTGGAAATTATATTAAAGGAAAGTAAAGAATCAGAAGATAAGTCTTACAAGTGGAAGAATAAGCGCTGCTAGTATGTATTGACCAGTAACCAGCATTTATGGAGCGCGCCTATATTTCAGGCACCGTGACAGGTACTGGGGATTCCATGAAATGCAAGATACTCCACTCTCAAGGAATTCCTGATCTCATGGGAGAACAGACAATTTCTCTGCAGTCTAAGTAGTGCTACTGTAGAATTAATGTAGGGCTTCGGAAAATACATAAAGTGCACTGATCCTAATTGCGATTCTATCACAGGCTCTGGGTGAACCTAGAATTGGCCTTTATTTACTATTAATAAATAAAGGATGTATTAAATGTGTGAAAAGTAGGGAATGAAAGAGAAGAATCTGTAGTCTCAGCTCGGCTCAGACATCATTTACTCCAGAAATCGTCCCTGAATCCCTAAGCATGCCTCCTCTGTGCATTGCCCTGACTTAGTGTTTAGCCCTTGCTTACCTCTGTCTCCCTCACTGGGTTATAAGCACTTTAGACACAGTACCTAGCTCTAGTAAGTGCCCAGTAATTATTGAATTATGTCTATTTCAATCCTATCAGTTTGAAAACATTTTATTAGCTGTTAATCATTTAAGCTGTTTGACTAATTAATTTCTTGGTCCATTTTTTATGTTACAAATAGGAATTGGAAAGAAAAACAAAATTAAAGTGAGGACTATAATGTGGGTGTTTATCAAAATCACCGGATAGTAATCTAAATCCTGTCTCTTCCTCCTAAAAATCCAAATTAACCTGATATAAATTGCATTTTGTTGTTGCTTTTAAGGCTCCCTCTATCAGGTAGTCTCTCACATTCTCACTCTCTCGCACACACATATACACAAAGGACCACAGAATTCATCAGCCAACTATAAGCCAAGTTATATGCTTACAGTTAAGGATTATATGAGCATCTGGTCACAAAACACAATACAAAATCTCACAGATACTTTTCCAGTTTCATATCCAGACCAATTAGAAACAAAGTAGAAATAGTTCACCATGCTCCTTTACTTTAAAACACCAGCTAAATTTGTAGTTTGGTTCAAAAAATATTAAAATATTAATTTTATCTCTTCTTTTACTTGTTCTTGAAGCATCACAACCTTTTCCTGTTTTTCTTATTTCTCTGACTAACAAAATAATTCATGCTCATTAAAAGATATGGAAGTTGGTAAGTATACCAGCAAGGAAAAAATGTCACCCACGATCCTATTACTCAGTGGCAACAATTACTTAAATGTTGACATATTTTCTTTAGTCATTTATATAGTTACCCTTTTTAGTAGTTGATCATATTGTATGTAATAATTTGAATTCTTTTTTACTTATTAATACAATAGTGGATCCATTTTCTCAGGTCCCTAAAAAAATAATCATCATAAATACCCCTTTTAATGACTGTATATCTCCTGGATGCATATGCAGTTGCTTGCTTGCTCTTTCTCCTAAGATTGTACCGTTTGGTTATTTCCAGTTTTTTACTCTTATAAATAATGCTATGATGTATTCCTAAAGTTGTCCACATTATTTCCTTAAGCTAGGCTTCTGGACTTGGTTACATTTGATAAAGGGATATGAACACCTTACAGCTTTGATCCATAATGCAGCGTATCTTCCCAGCAAGCAACCCTTATAGTACAGTTGGCAGCGGGGAATAGTACAACTTGAATTTCCTTTTTGTGGTCAGCAGCTAGTGACTTCTCTCCCCGTGATAGTCCAGGAGGCAGTTTTTTTCATATTCTGTTATAAATGTAGCAGCAGCATTTCATGCACCTTTCCTCCTCCCTTTGGAAATCCTTTAATTTTAATTTTCTGAGTCATTTTTTTAAAGATTTATTTATTTACTTTAGAGAGAGAAAGAGTGAGGACGAACAGGAGGGGCAGAGAGAGAGGAAGAGAGAATCTCAAGCAAACTCTGGACTCACAACACTGAGATCATGACCTGAGCCAACCAAAATCAAGAGCTGGATGCCTAACTGACTACACCAGCCAGACGCCCCAATTTTCTGAGTCATTTTGAGAACTTTCTCAGGAACTCAAATGCTGTTTCTCTCCTTCATTATTTTACTTAGCTGTTTTTCTACTCTTAATCAACTCTGCTTTATACCTGTCAGGATTAGTTTTGATATCTAAGCAAACCCTAAAACTTCTGCCATTGTTTTAGGAGACCAAAAACATGAATTAATCTCTCATTAAGGTATGTAGTGTCCAGGGTGATTATGAGACTTTTGTGCTCCAAAAGGGTGAAGAGCTGAAGAATTAAATGATGCATAGTGTCCACACAGGGAAGAATCCATTTTCTGGGTAACTTATCTTTTGTAAAAGCAGTCAAGATTAGCTTTAAATATGTGGCTTCTGTGTGAAAATGTGCAGTTAATGCTTTGCTGCTTGGTATTACGCCTCAGGTTTCTCTAAGTTAAGACTGAGTTCATCCATAAGATTTTGGCACTTGTATGCCACTGACTATGGCAGCCATTGCTAATGTGGAGATATCTCTTGGGTAATTCACTGTAGGAGTGTTTAATCACAGAATCATTGGCAAAGAAGTAAGAACTGTTAAAAGTTGTCAATCCAGTATCATAGTCTAAGACGTGAAGATTGGAAACAGGGGTGAAACCGGAGAAGAAACAGGTCTTTAAAAATCTCCCAGAATACTTACATAGACAGTGTGCTCTTCATCAAAAATGCTGGATGAGGTCTCCTAAAATTAGTCTCATTTAAATGAATAGAGGCAAGAAAAATATGTTTAAAAGTTTTTGTAAAGTATTTGGTTGCCCTCTGAAATGACTCAGTAATAAAGAGTAGTGAATTTTTTCACTGTTTTATTGAACTATAATATGCTAGACACAGTTACAGGGCACTAGATATACAAAGAGAAATAAAATATAATACGTGGCTCCTTATTTCAAGGAGTATCCAACTGGTAGGCATATACATGTAACAAGTCATTGTAGTGTAGTTCATGAATATCCTGTAGGAGCTGTACACCAGCTATAGTGAAATCATGAAGAGGAGTATCTCCTTTAGTCTAGAGAAAGATTTCAGAAAAGAAAATGTGTTCTTAGTTTATAAGTTTAATTAGTCCTTTGTGAGTGATGTAAAAATAAATTTTTATAAGGTAGAAGAAGAAAAAATATGTTTTTTTTTATATGGCTAACCTCTACAACTTCACAGTAAAAGGATTACTCTGCTGACATACTTGTCTGCAAAAGACAAGAAGGAAGCAAATTTCCATGCTTATTATTGGAGATGCAAAATCTCCCTTTTCCTTTATTTGTTTGTTTTTTTCCCAAACTCAGTATCCTTCATCAAGCAGTCTCCAATAAGGCCTGAGGAACTTAGGTGTTCTTTTGGTTTGATTCCAGGGGAGGGGTCTTTAAGTTAGGAAGAGCATTCATGTAAGTGTCACATCTCAGAAAAGGATCACTCTTTTCTTTTTACTGGGCACCCAAACCATTCTGACAGTGTTAGTCTTGAAAACCTGTTCTGGTTTTCACTGCTTTGTTTCACTGCTTCTCTACTCCCAGGCCATTCTCTCTTCCCACCTTGCCGGCCGGCTTCCCATCACCCGTCGTCACCCTTCTCCCCTGTTCCAGGCCTCTGTGCACACAGGTGCCTCAGCTGGGGAGGTGGGCACCTGCCAGAAATGAACTCCCTGCCTTCACATTAGATCCCAAGTCGCTGAGTGAACATTCTAGAACAATGGTAAAGGATCACATTTAATTAGTACTCTGGCCTACTGTTCCTCATGTAATTTATATAAAAATATATATTTTCTACATATACTTATAAAAAAGGACAGAAGCAAAGTGACTTATACATTGTCACACCAGGCCAAATTTAATTCTTAGTACCTATGTCGCAGCTCACTTCAGAGAACTACTGAAATGCAAACTTGGCTTTTGCCTTCCTCTACCATCTGTTTCAGCACTAGTGGGTTCTGGGAGATGATAGCCCACTTGTTCCAAGGGACTCATCCTAAATATGTAACAATATGCCTAACAAACAGGAGGTACAAATACAACTTAAAACAAGGTGATTGGGGTTGGGAAAAGACAGAAAATGAAATAAAGTTACTCAAGGAAGTTAAGTAACAAAACAAACTTCAATGGGCAAAGCATATGTTTAAAAGGAAAAGGCAGCCCACGACAATATAGCAAGAATCGGTTTGTGAAACTAAGTGAAGCCTTTAGATAAACTCCCCACCCTTGATTATGCCAAAAAACATAAGAACCTAACAAGTCATAAAACATTGTGGGAAAAAAAAATGATTTTTTTATTTTAATGATTTTAATGGTTTTAATGATTCCCTCTGTCCTCTGGCCTCCAGCCTTCTCATATTTATTTGTTGCTGTTTCTGCCCCTGCCTGGGTATGCAGCTTCACAAGAATCATAGTAAAAGTCCTGTTGGTTGTTTTCTTTTTAGAGCAAATGTGACATTTCCTTCATCTCCCTGATTTGGGGCTGAGGAGGGCAAAATGTCAAAAATAATGAGGCCAAATGGATCGGAACACTGAATACGAGTCTGAAACAGTGCTTAGAGACTTCGCTGTCACAGTCATTAGAGGCAAAAAGAAAAAGCTCCTTGGTGGCTGTGAAATTAAGAATCTCTGAAACAGCTGTTAGGGAATTGGGAAAAAGTCCCAGATGTAGGTAGCACTCACTGGTTCATGTATTTACTAACACAGCATTGTGTGGGGTTCTAGGTGCTGGGAAGCGAAGAAAAACAAGTCTAGTCCCAACCTTTGGGGAATACAGTGTGGGAAGCAGACTTGTAAACAGACTCCTGATGGTTCAGGGTTTGCAAATAGGAACTATTGCCCTTCCAACAAATGTTTATTGATCCTTTATTATATTCCAGGTTCTCTTCTAGGTACTGAGAATAATACAGTGAACAAAGCAGATGAAATGCCACTTTATAGAGCTTACATTCCAGTTAGGGGTGATGGAGGTGGGGAATGGATACAGATAGTGAATAACAGTCAATATATATTATGATAATAAAAGTCATGAATTTAAACAGGTAAAAAAGAAATCACTGAAGTCCTCATTAATAAGGCTATATTTCAGCAGAGATCCAAAGGAAGTAAGGAATGAAACCAAGCGGATATCTGCAGAAGAATGTTTAACAATAACAGCTAATATTTATTGAGCATTTACTACATGTCAGGTGTTCTTCTAAGCACTTTACATTGCTTAATGTATTTAATTCCCGCAGAATTATGTAAAGCAGATGCAGTTATTATCCCATTTTCATGTAACTCCCTAAGTTTGCAACTTAACTCTAAAGATCTTCCTCATGCACTGAGAAAATGTATTCATTCTGTACTAGAGTATAATTAAACCTCTTAATTCACAGTAAAATCATTTGAACATATGGTAGACTTTTTAAAGATACCGTTTTAGTATTTTTAAACACATCCTATCTGAAGACTATCAAAATGTTACTTGGTGGACACCTATAAGGAATTTAATAAATAATAAATAAATTCAGTAAATTTATTAAACTGATTTTTCATTATTGTTGTTGGAGAAGACAGTGCTTCGAGAATGGGGGTTAGGGGAGACAGGTCTGAATAATCACAAATTCTAAGTTAAAAATTTAAATGAAACTTAACCATGATGTTTATATTCTAAAGGAGAAGTTCAATGACCAAATGGGAAACTAGCTTGAGAAACCTCTTAGAGGTCACTCATTACAAAGAAAATAAGGAACTTTCAATACTTATAATTAAGAAGGGACATTTTGATGCATGTATGTGTATATTATGTGACATGCCAAGAACATGTAACATACAAGGCATTATAGAATGTTTTCTACCCCATGATGAATTCAAAGATGCTTCATCAACTACTATTAGAGGAACTTTGATCAAAGGAGCAGGTTTCCTCCTGCTGGTAAGATGTTACCTCCCAAAAGAATACTGTGATTTCCACGACATGTACAAATTTATTTCTTTTTTACAGGTACCCCACTTATGAATTTATTAGTGATAACTCTATCTCTTGGTCAGCTGGGCTACACAATCGATACACAGAAAATTCACTTCGGGGTGTGATCCTGGATATACACTTTCTCTCCCAGGCAGACTTCCTAGTGTGTACTTTTTCATCCCAGGTAAGTGATAGCAGGACATGTTTAAGTGGCCAATATTGTTTTGGTCATATTGAGTTCAGGAAGTTCTTGGGTTGTGTGTGTGTGTGTGTGTGTGTGTGTGTGTGTTTAATATTATCATGACTCAGGTGCAATTTTTCTAATATTTGGGGATGATCTCTTCTGTGAAGAATGGGAAGATTCCATACCCCCCCCCAAAAAAACGATAGGTATTTAGTTGCTTACAAGCAATCGTCGAATATATCTCCAATAAAGCCAGCTATTGAAATTGTTTAAACTACATGGCTTGTTCACAGCATTTAACCAGAATAGCAAGTAAGTAAACTTACTTAATACTTTCTGATTTTGCAGGGGTGCCTGGGTGGCTTAGTCAGTTGAGCTTCCAACTCTTGGTTTCAACTCAGGTCATGATGTCAGGGTCATGAGATCAAGCCCCATGTAGGGTTCTGTGCTCAGCACATGATCTACTCAAGATTCTCTCTCCCTCCACCTCTGCCCTTCCCCCTGCTGGTGTGCTCCCTCTTTCTCTCTCAAATAAATAAATAAGATCTTTTTTTAAAAAAATACTTTCTGATTTTGTATAGTCAGTATACAACCAGAATCCATCCACTTCTATACATTGATGTGCTGATACTGAGAGGCTTAAATGCCAAGCATTGTGTCTCACTCAATTGCTTTACAGAAAATAAAGTATAAATGTAATTCTTTTTCAAGTCCTATTACATTTCTACCAAGCAAAAAACTGTACATTAAATTTAAGCATTGCCATGTTACAATCATTCTTTGAGTTTAATTGTTGCAGATAATTATATGTTATGTGCTTTGTGTATTTGTTTTTATGAGTGGTCCAATCAGCCTTGTATACACAGTGGAATACCAGCATAGAAATATTTATTGTTGGTTTTATCCTGCTCTCATTTATGTGATATTATTGGTTAGTTCATTCAACAAGCTGTTAAATGACTGTTTGTGCTCAGAATTATATTAGGTGTGGAGAGGATTTCCAGGGAGAGTGAAGATACAGATCTTACTTACCCTGATCCAGAATCTAGTGAGCAAAATAATCACATGAAATAACTGGAGAGTAATTACCAAAAAACACAGATCATGTAAATAAATATTTGCCTAAAAGCTTAGAAGAAACAGAGAAAAGAAAATGTGAAAAAGAAGGCTGCATCATTTTCATGGGAGTATACTTCAGAGAATATGAAGAAATGGACATTTTTTTTACTTTGTGACAATGCACATTGTCTCAGTGGGATGGTGATATGATTATTGGAAAGATACCTACCCCGCAAAGGCTATGAGTTTCTTCAATATGAAGTAAGAACACAACTTTCTACCTGGAACAGCAGTCATATAGCAGTAGTCCTAGTTGAAACAGAAAACTTCTTGGCCTTCAAGTTCCCACGAAAGCATCCACTGCTGACATTTTTTTTCCTAACAGGGATAAGGATCCTCTCATTGAGAAGCTCCCTTTTCTATTCTCTTGGTGGGTAGACAGGAGGAGTTAGAAATACGTGGTCACTCTCAGATGTTATTGAGAATCTGACTCTATGCCCGCCTGACCGACAGGTGCTAGTGACCAGAACCACCTCTACACATTTTTGAATGCTTATTGTTTGAATAAGTGAAACAAGAGTCGTTTTCCCCAGATACACCACATCCTCTGTAGGCCCATATGTCAGGCCCGTCTAAAGTCTGTTCCCGTTGTCCAGGGTTCCTCAGCCTGGACACTTTTCGCATTACAGGCAGATACTTTGTTGTGAGGTGCTGCCTTGGGCGTTGTAGGATACTCAGCAGCATCCCTGGCCAGTAGCATGCCCCCTCAAGTTGTGACAACTGAAAATGTCTCCAGATACTGCCAAATACCCCGCAGCAGTGGGGAAGACAAAAATCGCCTTTGTTGAGAATCACTGCTATAGTCATAAGGCTTAAAAATTAAATAAATATATACACATCTGAACACTTAGCAGCCTTACGTGTGGACAGATGCTGAGACTTACAGGCCTGTGCTCTGTTGTGCTTTCCTTCCAGCCCTCCTTCAAAATACCATGATGCTCATTCTAGAAAGAAAATCCTTTTATTTTTTTTTTTCCCTTTCAAGGATGTGCTATAGAAGTTTTGATTCTTCTAACCTCATGACTCTAATTTTGACCCAGACCCCAGGACCTCTGTTACTTTGTGATAGCAGAAATCAAGCTTGAGGGGCATATTGTTCGTACTACTTTGTTCTATTTTGTGCATAATACCAACCTCAGTGTCTTCTCCAGACCTCAGGTTCAGAGAAGTCATTCATATGAAGAAAGACTGGTGCTGAGAGGACTTTTTTCCTCCAAAGGAATGAGATTTGTGCCTATATATTATATAGTTGCTAATAATTCTTGATAAGTCAGACAAAGTTCATCCAAAATAACTTCTGTTCATTTGAACCAAGGCAAAACTCAAACCAGTATCTTGTATCTCAAAATAGACTTGAATACCTCAGAAAATTTTATGTGAGGGTTCAGAATAAAAGTTTGACAGTAAAAATGCCTTTCATTTATGTATTGAGTAGCGGTTTGGTAAATGTGATCACAGCCGTTATCCCATACCTTTCTTGATGATTATCAGCTGCAGCATTTGAAATTGTGTAATAATTCCACATTCACTGATAAATCTTTGGGCTTACCTGTATTCCAGGATTTTTTGCAGTTATTTTTAGAAAAAAAATGGGTTTAGTATGGTTCAATATTTTTGCACTATGAATGAAATTGGTTGCTTGATTGTAGAGGTTCTCTTGCTGTAAACCAAAATTGGAATTGTTTGAAATTGCCCAGAAATGTCTCATCATCATCCAGTGGACTGTGAGAGAAAGTCACTGATAGCATCAAAATGCCAAGCCACTGACTCCTAGCCAGAGAACAAGAATGAGACAACACGGACTCTGGAATCAGACTGGTTTAAATCTAACTTTGAGCACTTAGTATCTGGGTGACATTTGAACAAATTATTTAGCCTATCACTGACCTTTGTCTCCTGGCCTGTAAAACAGTAGCACCTACTGAATAGAGTTTTTGTGATGATTAAAAGTTATATGTAGAGTACCTGGGTGGCTCGGTCAGTTAAGCGTCTGCCTTCAGCTCAGGTCATGATCCCAGGGTCCTAAGATCAAGTCCCGCATCAGGCTCCCTGCTTAGTGGGGAGTCTGCTTCCCCCTCTGCCCCTCCCCATCACTTGTGCTCTCTCTCTCTGCCAAATAAATAAAAAAATCTTAAAAAAAAATAAAAGTTATATGTAAATCCCTGAGAATAGTACTTAGCAATATATTAAATACAATGTTAGCCACTATTGTTATTTATATAGGGGAAAGTATAGCAATACCTTTGTGTGTTAGAGAGACTCTATAGTATTTATTTTATTTACTTTTATTTATTTTTCTTTTATTATTATTTATTTTAACAACCTTTTTTCAGCTCCATTTCAGACCACACACTCTCGTGTTTTAGGAGGAATGTGAAACGTGCTATTTAAGGACTCTATTACTCCTGCTTGTGGTCATGGGTGATGCTTAGGTTCCACTGAATAATCATATACATTGTACGTGTATAACAATTCTTTGTTAAGAAGAATAGCAAGAGGGCGCCTGGGTGGCTCAGTCAGTAAGCATCTGACTCTTGGTTTCTGCTCAGGTTATGATCTCAGGATCTTGAGATCAAGTCTTGCCTTGGGCTTGGAGCTCAGCAGGAAGTCTGCTTGAGATTCTCTCTCTACCTCTCCCTCTGCCTGTTCCCGGCTCACATACTCTTGTGTGCTCTCTCCCTCAACTCTAAAATAAATAACTCTTAAAAAAGAAAAAGAAGAAGAATAGCCAGTAACATTCAACATTTTTAATTTCTCTGTTCCAGTGTACCTCAACTCTTTTATTTAGCTTATTGAAAAAGAATATCACCATATAATATAAATTTTCAGAAAACAAAGCTCTTCGTTCCCAAAGGGTAAATGATAAGTAATAATAGTATTTGCTTTAACAAATGCAAGTAAAATTGTGTATGTGTCAACTTTAGGGAAATTAATTTGCAGACATTCTTATTTATGCCATAGGCATGCTGGGAAATGGGAGAGGACTGAACTGTTACATCCAGAAGGGTGACAAAAGAATAAAACATTGAGAAACAAATCTCAGCCCAGAATAAAACACGGACAGCCAATTCAAACTTTCCTCAATGATAAAATCATATTCCCGGAGATTATTAGAAAGTGACAAAGAATTTAATATATTCTTCATAATGCTTTGACAACCCTACAGTTTTGTCTCCTGGGTCCAATCCTTTGAGGGCTATTACTATATAAAACAATAGTGAGAAAGAGTTTGTCTGTTGACTGTGAGCTACAGTAGGCAGTACTGGAAGAGTGAAATGCCATGCCAGAAGGAAAAATGCAAGACTTTTTTGATGT
This sequence comes from Mellivora capensis, assembly GCA_004024625.1. Classification (NCBI taxonomy): domain Eukaryota; kingdom Metazoa; phylum Chordata; class Mammalia; order Carnivora; family Mustelidae; genus Mellivora; species Mellivora capensis. The sequence goes on from PISX010003293.1 coordinate 47,261, forward strand.
TTGAGAAACTTCAGGTACAAATATCATGGCACCTTAATCAGGATTCTTCATCACATTTTGGATGCATCTCCCTCAGTCTCAGGACTTCTAATCTTTCTTGGTTTTATATCCGTAAGTGAGATCTGGGAATTCTCTCTCCTTAAGTGAAGTTTTTTTAAGCCAATAATATGACTTTACTCTCTAATTTTGTCACTATTGTTGCTCTTAGTTTTCTGAATCCCTTCATCAGAGCTATTTCTCAAAGCCAGGTTTGTCCTAAAAGCCTCATAAATTGAAGAGAACAATCCTCAAGATTTACTCAAAATTAGAGGCCATATTAACATTTTCCAAGAACATTGTAAGTTTTGAAATCTATGCAATCACATTCCAAACTATTCTACTAAGTACTCTAATCTTGTTCTCTGTTACTGGAAGTTGCCTATACCCAAAGCATCTACTTTTCCACTTATTTTCCAATTCATAAAACCATCTTAAATATGAAACACAGAAATTATAATTGGTGAAATAGTAGTTGTTATTCAGTTGTACTCAGTTGTAGATGGGCAAAATATCAGAAAGGTTTTTTTTTTTAATACTGTTAATCAGGTTTTGGAATCAGTTTTTATTACTCTGGAATCTGATTTACAGAAATTGTTGTAGATGCTCACTTTAAAGGTTTTGAGTAATCAGCATTTTTTTAAGGAGCAATCAACATTGTTCAATATTTCTAACCATTAAAATCACAATAGGACAAAATTACCTTTTTTCCCTGTAGACACTTTCCTTTTTCACACTTAATACAAAATTCTCTTGGCACTCTCTCTTGTCTAGTTCCAAATCCACACACAACACTCCTGGCCTCCTTACCCTTTGAGTCAGATTTTGGAAAGCCCAAAGGGAAAAATCATGTACTACATTCATTTTATTCTAGACAGATGACTCTGGATAGGAATTTCCATTGAGGTAAGGCCCATGAAAGAACAGTGGATGCTGTTTTCTCATTGAATAACAGAACAACATAGTTTACAGGAAAAGTGCATACATCTCTTAGAATCACCCAGGGAGGCAAGAACCTACTTCCCACTTCTCACACTAGGAGATCCTCCTGGTCCCATCTCTTTTGACAGAAAAACAAGATCCCATCTGCTCTGAGAAGGCTTTGGAGACTCATATAAACTCAGCTGGTTGCTTTTCAGGGACAAAATTCGGATTAATGAAACTTCCTCTCCTTTTTAATTTTTTTTTTTTTAATACAGTTGCGTCTTGTGTTTTATCCTTTGGCGGCATTTTTGCTCTTATCCATTAGTGTGTGCTTAGTGGTGTTCTAAATGATATAGTGACATGAAATAAATGAAGTAAAACTTACTACATACAGCCAGCCACCGCTTTCAAACCAAAGGGTTTGCCTCTCTCAGTCATGCTACCTGTCCAGTATCAAACTGAGTATTGATACCAGCTGAAAGCCTTCATTTACCTGTCACACAATTTGGATTGGTAAAGCCCACAGAGGAAGCCGAAGGTAATTAAATGCAAACATTAACACCATAGGCATCTTTCTAGCCCTTCACAGTAAATTGCTGCGTGGTAAATACAGAGAAATCTTTTTAGCTACTAAGAGTGTTATATGTGGATCTTAGGGGTTAAATATCACTCATGGACCTGCATTTCCACTGCTGGGCTAGTATTATGCATGAAGCAGTATTCATTCAACAGGTTCTTTCTGAGCACCTACTATGTGACATTACTAGGTACTTAACCTAAGACAGTTTAGTGTATGTTGGAGACCTGGAAAGAATTTTAATTGTAACTCTACCATTTACTAGCTCATTCCCCCACCCACCCCCACTTTTTTTTTTTAATAATTAATCTTTCTGGGGCTTGTTTCTTCAGCTATAAAATACAGATATTAACAGCAACCATCTCATAGGGTTACCATTATTATGATAAAGGATAAAGGACCTTGTATCAGCCCATCTCAGTGTCTGACATTTGTACCATTTGTTTTTCTTTGGCTTAAGAAAATACATATGTTGTCCATAAGCTAACACTTTATGGATACCAAAATATAAGCTGATTATTAGGATTATCCTCCAAAAGAAAGTGGGTCCTTAAGGATGTGGGACTGAAGGCCATGTTTTTATGAGGGTGAGATATTAATAGTGAAGAGGAGGAAATACATCAGGAGTCAATACTACAATGTGGTCATCCTAAGGGCAATGCAAGCTCCTGCATTCCTGGCTAGAGATAATTGAAGAGTGGGTAAAGGGGCCCTGAAAAAAACAAAAACAAAACAAAACAAAAAACCTGTCAAGTTTGCCCAAGGCTTGCCTTGGTCTTGTGTTTTATCTTTCTGGTGTTAGAATCCAAATATGGAGATCAAAATCGACAAGAGAAAATATGCTTAAGCGTTAACATGCATATACAGCGTTCAAAATGGGAATCAACTACTTAATAATAGTGTAACCTTGGGCAAATTCCTTAACTGACCTTTGAGATCCCAAAAAGGTGTCAACAGGAAACTGGGAAGGACGGGCCTATATCCCTCCTACAAAGTCCTAGAGAGGATAGAAACAGTCAAATACCCCACATATCCTGAGGCTGAGAAATAAAACTTAGATGGAAAAGAGGGACAAGTGAACTCAGTTCAAATCATTTGAGCCAAACAGATGAAGAAAGTAGATGAATTAAAATGAGCATGAAAGAATTTTATGGAGCTACTTAGAGGGTTAAATTCAACAATACATAAAAACAATGTCTGACAGCAAAAACTCTGAAAATACTGGCCTCTGTCATTGTCACTATTTTGCTATTATTGCTATTTTGCTATTATTGGAGCTGCTTTCTTTTAATTATTTAGTTCTTCCTTTCCAGAGTCTCCTCTTGATTTTGCTTGTCCCCTGTGGGCCTTCGGCTGACTTTGGAATTCCCATTCCAAAATTTTTTGACCCTCATTTTGTTACAGTCTCAGTATTCTACCAGTGATCTCAATTGTACCATGACATCCCCAAATCCCCAATGTAAAATTAGTTTGTTGATGGAGTAGTAAGCTTGCAAGCCAAGTCATTGTCTTGGTTCTGTGACTAGTTGAAATTGTAGCATTAGAGTTGGGGCCAGTCACTTACTCTTCTTTTTATTTTAGTCTATATTTGCAAAATTTAAAATATTTTCTAAACTTGGTTTTATTTGCAAATTACATATGGCATAGGAAAAGCGTTCCTGCAGTTGCTGAAATTCAGATTCCTTAAGAAGTTAAGGTGATGCTTAACCTAATCAGATTTCATTTGCTCACAGAAGTTAAGGATGAGCATCTCCATTTAGTTTTTGATCTCATAAATACAAGAGTTTTAAAGGACTGCTGGGTAATCCTAATTTTGTTCCACTGAGCAGGGTAACAATTACTGTTAGTAATATCATTTTAAATAAATGCAAAAAGTATTGGCATAGTGACAAAGCTTTATTAACTGAGACAATCACAACTGGAGATTTGGGAAAATTTGACTTGAGTTCTCTGTTCACAATGATTTATAATGGAAAAATTTTCTTCTCCTTCCCTTCTCCTCCATCTTCTTTGAAGATCTTATCCATTTATTTGACAGAGAGAGAGACAGCAAGAGAGGGAGCACAAGCAGGGGAAGAGGGAGAGGGAGAAGCAGGCTTCCTGCCTGAATAGGGAGCCTGATGCGGGACTCAATCCCAGGACCCTGGGATCATGACCTGAGCTGAAGGCAGACACTTAATGACTGAGCCACCCAAGCACCCCTGGAAGAATTTTCTAAGCAAAATGATAGTATTCTCTCTTCTGTCTTCACCTATTCTTAGCAAAGTTCCTGAAACCCATTTACTGTATAACGTATTTAGTAATTGCTTAAAATGTTACTCCCCTATGAAAATCGTTATAAACTTTATCACCTCGCAGAAGGCTCAGTGTACAAAGTTCATATTGTGGAATTTCAGCAGCCATCCAGTGGGCATAGTAGGTACTCTTTGGACAGAAGAATCTTTTTTTTTTTTTTTTAAGATTTTATTTATTTATTTATACAGAGAGAGTGATCACAAGTAGCAGAGAGGCAGGCAGAGATGTTGGGGGGAAGCAGGCTCCCCACCAAGCAGAGAGCCCGATGCGGGGCTCGATCCCAGAACCCTGAGATCATGACCTGAGCCGGAGGCAGAGGCTTAACCCACTGAGCCACCCAGGCGCCCCGGACAGACGAATCTTTTAAGTAGACTTACATGCATCAGGGTGTTGCATCTTCACCAAAGCAAGTCCGTCTTACTTTAGTTCTAGAATGCTAATATCTACTCAGGGCTCTTAAAACTCTTTAGAACAGAAATGACAGATATGTTTTAGTTCACTTGCCAATGCTAGTTGATTGTCAATAATTACATGAATTTCTATTGAGAAGAGTTCTGAGATTAAGTCAAACCTAGCAAAAAAGAGTATGTGATTGACTGAGACTGGATGAGGAGAAGGGGGGCGGTATGTAGCAGCAGTAAAGTATTTATAATCCTAATGCTCAACCTTAAAATTCTTCAGGGGCACAAATGATGTCTTACTCATTTTTCTATCACCAGGGCCCAACACGAGGTATACTGTTTGACTCTTAATAAATGTTCATTAAAATTACTGATTCATATTCTTAAAGTACTTTGCATTATATATATATTTTTTCCTCCAAGAGACTTTAGTTGTAGTAATCTTTTATGTTGGTTTTTTTTTTTTTTAAGATTTTATTTATTTATTTATTTATTTATTTGTCAGAGAGAGCAAGCACAGGCAGACAGAGTGGCAGGCAGAGGCAGAGGGAGAAGCAGGCTCCCTGCTAAGCAAGGAGCCCAATGAGGGACTCAATCCCAGGACCCCGGGATCATGACCTGAGCTGAAGACAGCTGCTTAACCAACTGAGCCACCCAGGCATCCCAGTAATCTTTTATGTTTAAAAAAAAGAGAGAGAGAGAGAGACAATTATGCACAAAGATGAAAAATGACTTGTACCATACCTGAGAGCAAATGAACTGAAAACATGTGACTAGAATCTACTACTTCTCATCTTCTCAGTCCTAGTCCTGGTCTAGTCCTAGTCTATTTGGCCAAGGGCCTTCGGATTGATATAAAGGAGATTTTATGTATACTAACTTTTTTTTTTTTTCATTCTTCCCCAAGGTCTGTCGAGTTGCTTACGAAATCATGCAAACACTTCATCCTGATGCTTCTGCAAACTTCCATTCTTTGGATGACATCTACTATTTTGGGGGCCAAAATGCACACAACCAGATTGCCATTTACCCTCACCAACCTCGAACAGCAGATGAAATCCCCATGGAACCTGGAGATATCATTGGTGTGGCTGGAAATCACTGGGATGGCTATTCAAAAGGTGTCAACAGAAAACTGGGAAGGACGGGCCTATATCCCTCCTACAAAGTCCGAGAGAAGATAGAAACAGTCAAGTACCCTACATATCCTGAGGCTGAGAAATAAAACTTTGATGGAAAAGAGGGACAACTGAACTCAGTTCAAATCATTTGAGCCAAACAGTAGAAGAAGACAACCCTGACCTTACAACACATGGTGAAATGAGTAGACAACTTCAAGCACCAGGAGTAACTGGAAATGACAGATGCTTCACTGGGGGAATTACTCTTTAACGAGGGCTACAATGCCCTTAAACTCATGCACAGTCCAATAATGTACTCACATATAACATACAAACAGGCTGTTTTCTACTGTGCCCCTTCTTTCAAGATTATGTCCCCATGAGACAAACACTGCCACATTGTGTAATTTAAGTGTCACAGACATTTTGTGTGAGACTTCAAACATGGTGCCTATATCTGAAAGACCTACGTGATCTAACGAGAAGACCCGAATAGCTCCCTACTGTGGGGAGGTTGATTCTTAGCCAGTGGTGCTATTGTAACCACTGAATTCACTCCAGTCAGCAGATTCAGAATGAAAATGGATGTTTTTGTCTGGATTTTTTTTTTTTAAGTAATTGCATCAGTTCATCCACTTCATTATTAATAAGTGAAGGGTACATCAGAAAATAAAATATTCACACTCCATTAGAAACTTTTGTAAAACAATGCCATGAACGGATCTTTAGTACTCAATGTTTCTGGACATTCTCTTTGATAACAAAAAATAAATTTTAAAAAGGAATTTTGTAAAGTTTCTAGAATTTTCCATTGTTGGATGATGCAGTGTGGTCAGCTTTACAGTTTTCTAGTTTTTCTGCTTTTTTTTCTGTTTCTGATTGAGTGCCCACTCAGTTCTTAGGTCAAACAGTCATTAGTCCATTTTAACACTGAAAACTGAATTTAGTTGATATGCATTACCGAGTTAAGAGGAATACACTCTGGGTACTTTTATTTTCTTATTTGGGGAATTTTTTTTTTTTTTAATTAAACTAAATAATCACACTTCTTGTCACAGAGGAACTGTCACATCCATTTCCAAAACAAACAATTTCAGGCTCGATGGTAACATTTCTTATTGTGGCTATCGTCAAGTTTTTGTGAGTTGAGTCCTGTTGTTTTATCGAGGACCAATATGTGCCCTTTCTTATGTCCTGATTTTGAGAGCACCAGGAACCTTTGGGGTTGAGAAGCTGGCTCTGTTTCTCAAGTACATAGCTCATAGTATGTAGAATTTGCTGGAGTGGAACCAGTGTGAGACCCAAGATGGACTTGGGGTTAGCTCTTCCAAATACTTCTTTTAGTAATTCCATGAGAGAATCACTTCAAAAGATAAGACTTTGATGCCCTCCCTATGCTTTCTTTCTGAACATCACTCTTCTCCTCGTAGAGATGTTTCCTATATTCAGTAGCCTGCCTCCTTTAGATGAATGGCAAGAATATTTCATAGCATGTGTTCTACCTTCTGAAAGAAGAATTTGATCCATTAAGAACCAGTAGCAGGCCTGGTGTTGAACACCAGGAATGCCAAACAGAAAAGCTGTCTTTCACATCCTCACTAAATGAAAATATCTATATATGTAAAATCTCCCCACCAAACTTCTCAGCAAACAACTTTGAATTTAGTTTTAGTACAAATAAAAGTCATTTGAAATAAAAATCTCTCACTGAACAGAGGTACTTTCGAATATGAGTTCTTTCTTTCTTTTTTAAAGTAGATTCTACACCCAGTGTGGAGCTTAAACTCATGACCTTGAGATTGAGGGTCACAGGCTTTACTGACCAAGCTAGCCAGGCGCCCCTGAATAAGAGTTATTTCCTAATTCCCATCTCATTTGTCATCACAATGTCAGTAGCCATGGGTTACTAATGATAGTATATATTCCTCTGCTTATAATTTCTTTGCTGAGATTTCCTGTTTTTATTCATTACAAGCATTTTACTTTATAAAACATAGCAGAACATAACTACTTTAGACTTCTTTTTTGCTAAATTCAACATCTGAATCATCTCAGAGTTGGTCTCCATTGTTTGTCTTTTCTCTAGAGAAGGAGTCTTATTTTTCAGGTTCTTCAAGTGCTGAGTAATTTAGATTGTTTACAACTGAATGTTGTAAATGCTTGTGTTGTGGATTCTGTTATATTCCTCTGAACACAGTGCTGATTTTTTTTTTTTTTTTTTTTTGTATTAGCAGATATTTTAACTTAATTGGATTCACACTGTAAATTGTGTTTTGGGCTGCATCTCAAATCCCAATTCAGTTTTTTTATCTTTAGATGGAGTCTGCTGTGCATGTGTGTGGTTCAGGGACCCACCAGAGATTTGCATAGAGTTCATAGAATTTGAGTTTCTCTTTTCTTTGGTTCTTTTCTTCTGAGGTTTCTCCCCTCACTTTCTAGCAGCTGTGGTTCCTCTGATTCTTCAACTGCAGTTTTCAGTCAGCCTAAAAGCCATAAAAATGGGAATTCACCTTGTGCCATTTCCTTCTAAGTTTCAGCCTGTCTCGAGAGTTTGCCTGCTTGTTTTGTTCATTCTCCAGTGCCTTTGGGTAGTTTTGTTCTGTTTTGTTTTGTTTTGTTTTGTTTCTTTGCCTAGTTTATAGTTGTTCTCAGTAGGTGTCCAGAAAGTGCTTAAACGCCACCATACCAGAAGTGAAACTCTGAGGCAGAGACTTAAAATGAAGAAGCAGGGTGTGGGAAGAAGGAACATAGTCCTGTGACAGCCTGGTTAGACTCTAGCCTTAATAGCTAAGCAGCCAGTATCTTCAGGCAGGAAGGAAGATGAAGAATTAACCAAATCATTAAACCTGCAGATGTGAAGGGCTAATGAAAACTGCTCACCACATCTTCCTGAAAAGCTTTTCTGAGACCCTTTTTTGCAAATCACGTACATGGTATTGATTCCTCTGTTACACACTGTCTTGTGGGGAGGGCTGACATTTCCTCACCACTGGTGTACTTTTTCCACGAGGACATGGTACTTAAAAACTGCATGATTTTGAATTGAGTCACCAGTGCTAGATTCGGAAGGTTTGGGTCTTTTCCTTGTTATAAGACCCATTTCTGAAGAAGCCTTACCTAGAACCAAATGAGTAGCCTTGGCTAGCTGAATGTAGACACCAAAATCCTGCATATTAAGGACTAGAGGTTACAATAGGTCTTACCACAGGTCTCCTGGTCCTTGCCACTGAAGTCGGAGTTGGTGCTGAGCTGTGCCTGCTGTGAAAGGGCTCCCAGCACCAATCTAGGGTTTCCTGGTATCCCAAGTGAGGGACCAACTAGATGCTTCCCTCTCTTGAGCTTTAGTTTTTCCTATTATGTACAGCCTACCCTGTCTCCTGGGTTCCCTCCTTAAATCAAGAACATGAACTGATCTTCTGAGAGGGTTGAATGTAACAAGAGAAAAAGCACACTTAGACACAATCTCATGAAATGTTGTTATATTTAGTTCTGAGAGATTACAAGTACCAAAGAATAACCAGGAAAAGTACTTGTCCAAATGGTGCACTGGAAAAATCTCTGCCTCAGTAAGAAACCTCTCTTAGTTGAGGGGCAACAGACAAGTCCTCTTTGACCACAGTCAACTGCCTGATAATTCATTTGTGCTCCCAGGAAGGCTATGCGATAGCCAGGATCGATAGGCCTGTATAGAACAGATGTGTGGCTTGGGAATCAATGAATTTGGGGACTTGGTTATGACACCCAAATATATGCCAGATACAGGCTCTAGGGACTTTTTAAATGTAGTGTCCACAGGGACACACAAAGGAGAGTTTGCCTCTCTTCCAACTGGTTTCTGGTAGCATTCTCCCTCATGGAAACATGGAGGAGTTAGTCCAAGATCTTTGTCGGGGCAGAAGGAAGCCTTGGTAAGTTCTTGACTTCAGCTGTCATTGACATTATGTGTGTTTTATCCTTGCCCTTTGACAGAGGGTTCATTTTTGGTTCTTTCTGTGAGTCAATTTCTGACCCTGGGTACCTGCTCAGCATTTCAGCCTTGCCGTCTCCAGTCCAGTTCAGTTGCCACCTGCTTTCTCCTTATCCTTAGACAATCTTGAATTTGTTTCCCACTACCTTTACAGAGAATGATCTCATGTGTTTCTCTTGTTACTGTTCTATTCCTTATGCAGTTCCTATCTTAGTTACTTACAGTGTAGTTTTGTCACTGACATCTCCAAGGTATAACGGAAACCAAATATTCCCCTGGACAGTTTTAGGTAAGATATTCCTGGACTTGAGGTATAATGAAGCTATGATACTATGTGTTTGTGTCTAAGCTAAAGATTTCAAATATTTTCACAAATCAGTGTTACTACACTGAAGTGGAGCATGGCCAGGACATCCTTTGTGTGACACTATGTTCATCTGGACAGAGCCTGCACTTTTTTAAAAGCAATGTATCGAAGGCCATGGCCATAATCATTTGGCGTTTGAGAAGAGAGCCAGGAAGAGAGTTCTGAGCTTCTGCTGACCTCCTGCCATCTATAAATGTTCTCTTTGACCTCTCCTCCAGCATCAGGGTCTCACAGAGGCTCTTATTCCCTAAATCCCTGTGTGGGTAGAGGAAAGACCATTAACAAAGGAAAAAACAGTATGTTTGTTCATAACCCAGCTGCGTATGCAAGTGTCTGTGGAGGTTGGGAATGTGCAGTGCTTTGTACAGAAAGCACAGAGAGTTTAGACTGTGGGTGTGGTCGTTCCTTACTAAGGAATGCTGGGACTTTGAGTTTCTGGCTCATCTTCACTTCTGTACTGGATTGCAGCCCCTAAGAATTTCTGGCCTAACAAAACAAATGGAGCAAAGGCAGAAGTTCTCAGTTCTATTTCTTTGTCATAGTGCCTACAAGCAGGTAATATATGTGGATCTCAGATCCTCTAGGGGAAAGAGCAACAGAACTGTTGACCCTCAAACAGTGTAGGTCCACTTATGTGTAGTTTTTTTTTTTTATAAATACAGTACGGTACTATAATATATTTTTTCCCTCCATTATGATTTTCTTAAATTCATCTTTTCTCCAGTTTACTGTAAGAATACAGTATATAATATACAAAATATACAAAATATCTGTTAATCAATTGTTTATGTTATTGGTAAGGCCCCTGGTCAAGTAGGCTATTAGTAGTTAAGTTTAGAGGGAGTTAAATTTATATATGGGTTTTCAATTGCATGGGGGGCTGGTGCCCCAACCCCCACATTGCTCAAAGGTCAACTGTGCTCACTGAGGATCACTGAGCTGGAATTCAGAACAACTAGCCTTGTGGTTTTGGCTCTGCTATTAAATGTGAACAGGTCAGATAGTTTTTCAGTGCTCCATTTACTTCATGTTTGGAATGAATTGCTTGGATTTAATCAGGTTCTAAAAGTGTTTATTATCTGGTTGGGTTCCACTCTTCAGCCTCAGCTGATTATTGTCCCAAGTACAGAATATGGCCAGATCTTTGTTTTTCAAGACCAGCAAAACCTATTTGTTATGTACCATCTTCAAATTTTTTTAATATTAACAGTTAATTCAACAAATACATAAAACACTAAGGGGAGCAAATAAGACATCTGAAGCTACTTTTGGCCCATGGTCCATTGGTTTACAATCTCTAGATCTAGAAAGTTCTTTCCTAACTTCAAGATTCTATCTCTGCAAAGAATTGGTAATATGAGTAACAGCTGTATAATGCTTTCAGATTCAGTTGCCACACATTTCCCAATTCTTTGTTAATATCTGCTTGGTTGGCTCTTATCCTGGGCTCAGCAGTATCTAGTATGCTGAAGGACAGCTCTGCTATGATAGCTGAGACCCTGGGCCCCTCTCAGACTTGGCCTTAAGGATCCAAAGTATCTCTATTTCAAATGCCTTGACCACCAATCTTGATTTCTTACACCAAGGCTTACAAACTGCCTGTGACTCAAGAGGCCACAAACTGAGATGCCACTTCAGGGAGTTCCTGTTATTTTTCTCCATTATACCCAAATATTAAGATACGAGGGTATGCTTCAAGTCTCTGGTCCTCAGTATAGAGAGAGATAGTAGGGCTCTTGGTAGTCTTTGAGGAGACATGGTGAACTCAGAGATACTGAATGATTGAAGATAAGCTGATATTTCTGTTTCTGAAAATAAGATAGGTTACCAACATATCGATGGATACATTTGACAGTTATGAATGAGGTTTTGGACTAGATTATTAAAAAGCCAACAGCGGTAACAATGCAAGAACCAGACATACCAGACTAATCTTATTTCTTGTTTTCATACAGCTTTACAGTAATAAGAATGACAATACCAACATTTACTGAGCACTTTCTGTGTGCCTGGGTTTTTCTAATTACTTTACTGGGTTAACATAATCGCCATCATCATAAGGTAGGTACTATCATTACCTTTTCTTTATTGACCAGGAGACTGAAGAACTGAAGTCTTAAGTAATTTGCCTGTGATGATAAAGTTGGAGGGCAGTAGAGCTAAGATTCAAATGGAGCCTCTCTGGCTTCCAAGCACTTCAAGGATACTGTGTCTGTGCACGCTGCTGTACTAAGATTTCAGCATGGCATCAGTCATTGTATGGCAGACAAGCCAGAACAACTGAGGCTGCGTGAGCAGAAGCAATTGTATAAAGAATTAGCTGTATTTACTCAGAAGCTTTGGTTAACTCAAGTCTCTGCTGGTTTGCCATAGAGCTCTACCCTGACTTGTTCACACAGTTTATTAATGCTTCGAAAAAGGACATTGATGGGAACAGTATGATGTAATAGTCAGAAATCTGAGTTCTTTTGTCAGTCTGCTTGGGTTCAAATCCTGGGTCTTCTACCTATTGGCACTGCGATCCTGAGGGAGTAACTTAGCCTTTCTATACCTTCATTTACCCATTAACTAAATGAAAATAATAAGAGTAACTACTTCATAAGGTTTTTGTGAGAATTAGGTAAGTTAACATAAAAATCTCTTAGCCCAGTGCCTGGTACAAAGTTCAACAAATTGAGCTATCGTTACTATTCTTCTTTGTTGTCAGATTTTTTTTAGTGACTAAAAGCAGAGATAATAGCAAATTATACTGTTTGAGAGAATCAGGATCCCTAAAAGTTGCCTAAAAACTGGGGAGGGTATGTGCTATGGTGAGTGCTGTGAACTGTGTAAGACTGATGATTCACAGACCTGTACCCCTGAAACAAATAATATATTATATGTTAATTTAAAAAAATTAAAAAGCAACAACAAAAAAATTGGAACGAAAGGGTAAATTTAACATATTGTCAGGGCTGAGATTCACTGCATTAGATAATAAATGCTGGCGTGTTTGACATCTGTACAGCTTACACGTGCAGTTTATTCTTAGATCCAAAGGCGGGTTGTGCCTCAGTTCAGACCATGGAAGCTGGAACTAAAGAGAATTTAGTTGCCTGTAAACTCAGCCTTGCCATCAGTGTGCTGTGACTTCCCCTCCACCCCTCCCCTACTCCTCACAGACAGAAGTCCCCTGAGAGGGAAGGTACAGAACTCCTGAATCTCACCTTGAACTCTGTGCTTGGTTCATGATAGCCTGTTCAGGTATTGGTGCAGCTGCTGTGGGAAGAAGTAAATAGGGTTTGTTGGGTCCGCGGTCAAAGGAGCGAGACTTATATAAAGCGAAGGTCAAGCAAAGCTTTATTTCGTGCCAAGCATTGAGAATCAAACTGACCGGCCAGGGCCGTCTCTTGCAAAGAGGCGACCTCTCTCTTCTTTACAGACTAGCTTTTAAGGACAAAGGCCATGTGGTTGGGCCTGGCCACGCACAGGTGACCAATGAGATTGTAACACAGAGAAAGCTGCACAGTCCTGCTAGGTCACACATAAGTGACCAACTGAATTACAGTTTACCCTATAGTAGATATTTGAACTAGCCTATCACCCTGGTCAGAATTGGCGCCCAAAGGGCACCCAAAGGGTGGGGCCCATACTCCTTGGTAGCTAGGGAGACAGTATGCGCCTCCACTGATTGAATACCTCCACCTGGCCTGACCCACCCTTGTATTTGTGCTTTGTTACCTGGGACTGGTTTCCGGGACTTGGTTTTTTTTGTTTTTTTGTTTTTTTTTTTAAGATTTTTGTTTATTTATTTATTTGACAGAGAGAGAGATCACAAGCAGGCAGAGAGGCAGACAGAGAGAGTTGGAAGCAGGCTCCCTGCTGAGCAGAGAGCCTGATGTGGGGCTCGATCCCAGGACCCTGAGATCATGACCTGAGCTGAAGGCAGAGGCTTAACCCACTGAGCCACCCAGGTGCCCCCCCGGGACTTGTTTTTAAGTTAGTTCCCTGAAAGTGGAGGGAGTGGGGGGCGGGCAGGGTCAGGATGGAGCTGCTCTGGCTAAATAGGCCCTTACAGATTGAGCAGCCATGAGACTAACTTTAGCCCAACACATGAAAGAACTTCCTAATAAATTACGTTGTTGAGAATGACTCGAGCTAATTGAGGCGGCAGCTTCCTGTCCTTGCAGGGATGTCCAAGCAGAATGGGATGTGCCAGGGAACCTCAAGCGTCTGACTTGGGTTAGACAACTTCCAAGTTCCATTCCAGCCCTAAATTTCTTAAAAGGTTATGGATTTGTGGTCATGTTGTAGAGACTGAAATTCCAATAAGGTCACAAGCGGTGCCTGCCCGAAGCTGCCTGGAGTAGAAGCCTGGACAGCTTGACCTGGTAGCAAGAGAAACAAAGTCCTATTTGCTAGACTAGGTGACGAGGTCTTTTTCTGGTCATCAGTTGTAACTGAGTAACTCTGTTTAAATTTGGAAACTCCTCTTTTGTTTTCTTTACCACCTTTGTTCCTGGTAAAGCTTCTTTCATGGAATCACAGCTTTTTTCCTACCTAAATTAAGGGAAGAGGCAAAAGCCAGGAGAACTGAGGAGTCAGGGTCTCTCTGGAGGGCAAGTGTTGGGATAAAATAATGTCCCCCCTGGACAAGATCTGACTTTTCCTTCCCACTCAAGAAATCGAAACAAGTGTGAGTTCCTTCTCATCTGTTTCATTATTTTTTATGTAATATCTGTAAACACTGGAAATTGTTTGTAAATATACCTCACAATTAATCCCTGCATACTGGGGGTTCTCCTTGCCAAGAATGAGAACATCTGATGTGTGTTAAGGATAAACACAAGAGATTTGAAATCAGTTAGCTCTAGTTTCTAGTTTTGGGTTCATACCTGTTGAGTATCAGCAGGTTTAGTCTGAAGTAGTGTTCTTTCAAGAAATTCTTACTGGTGAGTCAGACAGCCAGAATTCTGGGTAAGTCAGTAATCAGCAAGCCGGAGCCCGCTGCCTTTTTTGTGAGTAGAGTTTTATGGGACACAGGCACACCCATTTCATTTACATAGCGCGGCCTTCAGGCTACAACAGTGAAGCTGAGTAGTTGTAAAAAAGACAACGGCTGTAGCCCAAAAGGCTAAAGTATTTACTGTCTGGCTTTTTAGAGAAAATGTACTGACCCCTGCTATAAGTAGTTCTACCTTCTAGATTCAAAGTGATAACCCCAAGGGCCTCAACATCCCCAAATACTGACTGAATCGTCAAAGAAAACTTTAGTTGTAGTAGTTGTGTATAAGGGCTTCCACTAATCTGTGTGGTGCCTTTGTGCAAACTGGATAAAGGTGCTCCTTTAGACAATTATTGTAATATTTTTATAAGAAAGAACTCTTAACACCATCTGTCAGAAAATTACTTCCTAAATATACTAATAATCTACGGTGTCTACGATATGAACTACACTCCCCTGGGAAACTGTATGCAGCAGCCTCAGTGTAGTCATGGGATCTGGTAGAAAAAACACCCTACTTGGAGTACGAGACGTGGATTCTACCTCCCGCTCTGAAACCAAGCTGCTCAAATCTCGGAAGCAAGCCCTGTGATCTGCCTAGTCCTCAGTTTTCTAACCGTTAGCATGGAGGGAGCCTATGGTGGTTGTTGTAAGACAACCATCTTATATCTTATATCTATGTTGTAAGACAACCCATCTTAAATAAGATGGTAGATATAAGATTGCTTTGCAAAGACTTACAGCTCTGTAAAATCCATCTCTGATCATGTTTTGGGAAGCTTCTATAGTTAGTTCATTTACACTTTAACTGGAAAGTTACATATGAACTGCACTGGAAAGTTACAATCTAACGTAAGAAGTTATGTAGAGGGCCCCCTGGGTGGCTCAGTCAGTTAAGCATCTGCCTTTGGCTCAAGTGGTGATCTCAGGGTCCTGGGATCGAGTCCCACATCGGACTCCCTGCTTGGTGGGGAGTCTGTTTCTCCCTCCCCTTCTGCCTGCCAGTCCCCTTGCTTGTGCGCACCCTCTCTCTCTCTCTCTCTGTCAAATAAATAAATAAATAAAATATATATTTTTAAAGTTATATATATTTAAACTAATTATCCTTTAGCTAAGGGACTTCTCCCACGTTCAGCTCTCCCCACCCTAAAGCGGGGTATGAAATACTGGTTCACATTTACTGACCTCCTACTATATGCCAGACATTGTATTAAGCTCTTAACATGCTTTATGTCACATGCGTAATCCACAACAACCATGTGAGGTAGACATCATTATCCCCGTCTTTACAGATAGCGAAAAGTAATAAGTGGCCTCTATTTATTTATTTACTATGTTCCAGACACTATTCTAAGTGCTTTACATATTTTAACTCATTTCATCCTCACACTACCCTTTGAGATATGTACTGTTATTATTTCTATTTTTCACATGAGGGAATTTATTCAGAGATTAAATCAATTCTTTCCAAACTTTTTCCACATCATGACACACAGAAAATTCTAACTTTTTGGCATTCTGTGATAAATTTGAAGATTTGGAACAACTTTATGGGGTGAGGTTAAAAAAAAAATCCAGTACCTCTGTACTGATAATTTGAGTAGCTGAGAGGATTCAGTGTAGGATCAGGAAAGGTACACGTGAGGTAGTCAGCTCAGACTGCTCTCTGGCAATGGGTACTGGTAGAAATATACAATGGAATAACAATTATGATAGTCAAGAAATCTCACAGAGTGCCATACAAATAGTGTTCAAATGTAACTTCTGTTGTAAAATGTTGAATAGTTACAAAAATTGCTTTAAATACTTCATCATTAAAAAAGGTTCACAATCAATGGTATTTTGTGGTGCACCTGTGAGCCATTGTGCACGTTCTGAGGTAAATTACTTGCAAGGCAAATAGGTAATAGGTGGCTGAGTAGAACTAAGGCTCGAATCCAGGGCTGTCCGACTGGTAAGTCTGTTCTTCAAGCCTCTGTACAATCTTGCCCGTCTGCAGTGAAAAGCCAGACTAGGTGAGCCAGGCTCCATTCATCCTTGGAGTATCTGATTACTTGAGGTTTGATCATCCAGATTCACTATAAGGTAAATCTGTCATCAACCATGGTCTTCAGTTAACCTTGATCCCCTCCCCCAGCCTCCCAATAATTTTAGAACTAGTATTCCATACTTCTTTCTATTCACTCTCCAACCATATCCATAACAGGAATTAGAGAAGCAGGTGGGACAAGTGAAGAGTCATGAGCTGAAAGGCAGTAGACTTCCCCTGTGCTCTGGAGAGACCTGTTTGGGCTTACTCTCCCTTCGCTTGTTGCATCCACTGGGAGGTGAGTCCTAGCAGAGTGTCCCTTCCCGGCTCAGCCTGTTGTGCTCACACTGAGCTGGGAGGGTGTAATAAGTGGCTACTTAAACTATGTCAATTACCTAGCCCCTAAATGCAGGAGTTAACTCTAGATTCGATTCTGTTTGCTTTCTGTGCCTCACAAGATACACATCTGAGCAGAAACAATTCCCTGGGTGTGCTTCAGTCTGTGACTACAGTTGATGTTGGAGCTTTTTATCTATTACTTTTATTTCTTTATATAAATGTGGGGGGGGTGTATGAAGACACACTATTCTAATATGAAGCTTGATATTACATGTTTGTTTTACTTGATGATGGTTTGTCTAAGTTCCAAGCCTATTAGCATTTGAATTTGCTATTCCATCTTCAGGGTGGGGAAAGCTGAAGATGGAAGACGCAGACGGTGTTTTAATCCCGGCTTTGTCTGGCATGCCAAATGACTGTTGTGTAGTCTATGATAGGTGGCAGGACATCAGGGGCAAGGTTAGTGACCCATTAAGGTGTCCTGAGCTCTGATTAGACAGAAGTTGGAGCCAGCAGAACTGTCAACACTCAGTTTCTTTTTGATTAAGATTCTGCCTCTTAGCCCCTGGAGGCCACTTATCCTTCCCACCTCTAAAAAAAGACAGAGTTAAAGCCTGAGGTCATTGCTTGGTAGAAGCCCTGGAGCTGATTGGGCTGGAAAGGGCCTCTCCTAACCTCTCAGCAGTCTTCCATTATCAGACTCCTCTACTGACAGGTGAGCTCAGACCCTGTGATAGACAGAGCTCCTCAGCAAAGATGGCTCTCAGAGGAGCAGCTTCTCAAGGATGTGAAAATGCTTACACAAACCCACTGGTGAGGTAGGGAGATCAGGGGGAAATAAAGTTATCAATTATCATAGGGTTTTTATTTTTGTTTTAGTTTATGTTGGAGGACAGGTCATGATCTGCTGGGTCCTGGGATCAGCTCAGGTCATGGTCTCAGGGTCCTGGGATCCAGCCCGGTGTCAGGCTCCCTGCTCAGCGGGGAGCCTGCTTCTCCCTCTGCCCCTGCTGGTCCTGCTCATCCACACACACACACACACACACACACACACACTCTCTGTCTCTCTCTAAAGAAAGGAAGGAATGAAGGGAGGGAGGAAGAAACCACTCCAAACTTCCCCGCGATGATGAAGCCTAGGTGAATATGCCTAGACCTCTGAGTTACTTCCTGAGGAGAACCACCTCCACACTCTGCTGTTGAACCTATACTAGACAGAGATGTGACTAAGAGATGTCTTTGTTGTGTTAAAAAAACAAACAAACAAAACAATATTGGCCATAATCTGGCAAAGGAAGTTTTGAGCCTAGCTATTTTAAATTTTTTTTTAAGATTTTATTTATTTATTTGACAGACAGAGATCACAAATAGGCAGAGAGGCAGGCAGAGAGAGAGGAGGAAGCAGGCTCCCTGCTAAGCAGAGAGCCCGATGTGGGGCTGGATCCCAGAACCCTGGGATCGTGACCTGAGCCGAAGGCAGAGGCTTTAACCCACTGAGCCACCCAGGCGCCCCGAGCCTAGCTATTTTAGATATGGGAGGAGGCTTAGAAGCTATTTGACCCTTTTAGGATATCCAGAACTATAATTAAGTACCTCTGAAGATGAGGATAAAAACAAACAAAACAAAACAAAACAAAAAGCCCCAACCAACTATTATTTATTGAATAATCGCTAAATACCAGGTACCGTTTTGGGTGCTTTATATGTACTAACTCATTTACTCCTGGTAAGAAGCCCATGAGGCAGAAGCTAGCGTTGTTCCCATTTTGTGAAGCAGAGAATTGAAATAATTTCTGAAGTCAAACAAATTCTAAGTGCCAGAGCCAAGATTAAAATTCAGGTCTGGGGACGCCTGGGTGGCTCAGTTGGTTAAGCGGCTGCCTTCGGCTCAGGTCATGGTCCCAGCGTCCTGGGATCGAGTCCCACATCGGGCTCCTTGCTCAGCAGGGAGCCTGCTTCTCCCTCTGCCTCTGCCTGCCTCTCTGTCTGCCTGTGCTCGCTCTCTCTCTCCCTCTCTCTGACAAATAAATAAATTAAAAAAAAAAAATTCAGGTCTGACTCCCAAGCTCTGTCTCTTCACTAGCCTGTAGTATTGCCTCAGTATTTTGTATGTTGCCATGAGGAATAGCATGAAATAATATCTGGGCAGCGTGTGGTATCCCCTATAAGGTAGGGCTGGACCCCCATTCTGGGGAGGTGTACACAAAACTGGTCCAAAATCTGCTCTTCCCCCTGCCCTTGTGAAGGTGCCCTAGTGAGCAGAATTTAATGATGGCATCCTTAATCATCTGGAATAAAACCAGGGGTGAGGGCTGCATTTACTCTGAATTTCTCTGATTTAATTCTATCTCCTGGCAACCTTGGCCGACCTTGTATTTACCACAAGGAACAAACGTCTCTCATCTGCTCCACTCACATCTCCCATACCCCCACACTCCACCCTTGACCCATCCTTTGTGACCCCCCGCACCTTCATCCCACCCCAGAACCTGTCTCTCCTCTCTCCTCAACTCAGCAACCCAGAGGACACATTAGGGCAGAGAGTTATGTCACTGCCCTTTAAACCTCCAAATGAGAGCGGTTATTGATAACTCCCTAGCTTCCTGGCCTCACTTGCCTGCTACAGATGCTGCCGATCCGCAATGCTGCTGGCTGTGGAGGCTCCATCAAGGTTTTTACCAGTTCCTGCCTGGGACAGGAGTTGCAGACTGCCTCCCACGAAGAGACTTTGGGAGCCACCTGAGAAGACGAGAGGAGAGGATAAGACAGTGTTCAATGAGGGGGGCTATAAAACCGCACTCTCACAGCAATTCCACTTGATCTGTGCCATGTAAGATCACATTTGGAGAATTGTTCCATTCTTGAAATAAAGAAAAAAAGCCCTTGCTTTGGAAAATCCAAACCTTTGAGCCCTTCTTTATATCTCAAGCCTCTCAGGTTCCACCATTCCTGCCCACCAGGAACAGAGGTGGGATAAGCCAGCGGACTATCCCAACTCCTAATATCCCACTCTCTAGGCTCTGGAGCCAAGGAAAATTACAGCAAAACAGAGCTTGTGCAGAGAAAGGATGGTGGGTTGCTGCTCCCCCTACAGTTCCCACAGTTCTGAGCCTTCACAGGGCCCGACGTGGAGTAGACGCTAAGTGACCACGGTGTGAATAAATGAATGATTCCATCTCTGTTGGTCTGGGTGTAGTTCCAGTGGGGGAAAACCCGGCCTTGATCTCAGGCCACAGTATTTATTTTTGAAGATTCACAGAGGCAACGTGACATCGACATTAAGAAGGTGGAACCTAGAATAAGAACCTCCGGTTTCAAATCCTGACTCTGCCACTTTCAAACTGTGACCTTATCCTTGAGGAATATAAATAATATTTCCCAAGGATGGAGTAAATTAATATGTGTAGAGCACTTGGTGCTCAGCAAACACTAACAAACACCATTGTTCTCACCATTGTTGTTCAAATGCTCCCTTCTGACTCTCCCAAGCAGAATGCATCCTTCTCTGCACTTTCAGAAAGCACTTTGCTCAGACCTCTGAGGGAATTGTGAGGACTTTTTTCCCACTCCAGATCAAAGTAGATGATGGGGACAATAGAGCAGATTCTTTGAAATCATGATCCATAGATACTATGGGTAAAGCCCTACAGCTCCCAAGCTGCCAAGGTCATGCGGCTGTCTCTTCCTCTTCTTGCACTTTCAGTCATCTTTGTATCCCAGGGGCAGGGTGTGCTGTGAGTGCTGACTACAGTTTGGTGGCATGGGTGAAATGCCCTGGCTCTGTCCAGAGTCAGTTATAACCCTGACCATGGCCTCCTGGCCTTCCTATCTGCCTACCTCTCCAGATGCTAGTACCTTTTTTTGCCCCAAGATGAGGAGGACCTTAAGAGTCTGGGCTGCGGCCAGGGCACCTCTGCAGGGCTTGGCTGTGTGGCTGTGGGAATCCAGAGCATACAAAGACCTAAAAATTAAGGAATAGAGAGTGATGTGCACTTGGTCAGGGTAGACCTTTCAAAGCTTCCTCTGTTTGGGCATCTGCCCAAAGAAGTAGCTGCCATGTTCCTGGAACTGTTGGGGGCTCTTTAAAGACATATAATTCTCACAGCAAATTAACAGAGATATTTTCCTGTTGGTCCCATTTTTCTAGAGGAGGAAACTGAATTCAAGCTACTTTCTTAAGGTCACATATCTGATACGTTTGAGGCAGAATTCAAACCCGGGTCTGTAGGGTAAAGCCTATTCTTTCCACTGTCCTTGCCAGCTCCCAGTGAAGCATCCATCCCAGTCTTCCTCTTCTCTCTACCTCGGTCTTTTCTTCATTTTCCCCTATTATCTTCCCTGAATTATTTTTCTTCTTGACTTGGCTTATTTATCACTTGGCCATGTCTTCTTATTAATACAACCACAACTTAAACAATATGTATCCCCACTGCCTCATTTGCTGGCATGGTGCTGAGTGCTTACGAGCTTGGCAATTAGACTGAGCTCAAAGGGGCCATAACATCTGCATCTTCAGCTGCTTTCATGGGGAAATGGGGTGGAGAGGAAAGAATGTAAGATGTCAGTGCAAGGCAGTGCACAGTGTATTCGCACACAGCAGGGGCCAAGGAGGGGAACTGGATGATGACACCACCAAGGATTTCTCCTGTAGTGTACTTGCCCTTCACTCAGAGTGACCTGCTTATGGCCTTGGGCTGTCAGCCTCCAGGAAGATCCTAAAGTCATTTCTGCCCAAAAGCCTTCTTCTGTCTTATTCCTATGCCTGGTATCAACAGCAGCAGCAGCCACCACTCACTTATTGAGTACCTACTGTACACTTTACACACATCCCATTTGATCCATACAGCAATCCCATGAGCTAGGTATTAACCTGTTAATAATATTAATACCAGTATTTAGAAGAGGAAGCTAGAGCTCAGACCATGTAAGCAGTTTGTTCAAACTCATATTCCTAGCAAGTGGCAGAACAAGGAAAGGGGTAAAAAGACCTGAAATTTAAGGAATAGATAGTGAGGTGCACTTGGTCAGAGTAGACCTTTCAAAGCTTCCTCTGTATGGGCATCTGCCCAGGTGAGCTGACAGAGTACAGAGGCACCTGAAGGCCCCTATCAGCTTGCCTCATGGCCCTCTCGAGAAAGGAGGATCTCTGAGCCCTAAAAGTCGATGCTCTGATTTTTTTTTTTTGTTTTCTGAATTTCCAAGAAGACTGCAAAACTGGTAGAGGTTGTCCAGGGACCAGGAAGGCTTTATCCTCCAAAGCCCATCATGCTTCATGCTTCTTGGACCAACACACTTTACATTTTTAATGGATACTTCAAGAGCCCCCCTAAAAAGATGCCTGCCCCAGCTGATTGTTCTGCCCATGACTGTTCTTTTCTGGCAGCTCTTCTCCAACTCTTCTACTCCTTTAGTCTTACCCAACCTCTTGGTTTCCTGGGCCCAAGACTTCCAAGCTCCTTTGGAGCCCTTCCAACAGGTATTCTAAGACAGTTCCCTTAACTGTTCCCTTAACAGTTCCCATAACCAATTCTTAAGAAAACCAGGCTCTCTGAGATTTTATCAGTTACCCTGGAGTTGGCCCGACCCTCCAGAGGTCTCTCAGAACCCAGCACTGGTCCAATTCACAGATCTAGGCTATGTCATGTAGCCCAGGAAAATTTAGCTCCAAGCATCTTTGTGGAAACAGCTGCCAACAAAAAGTAATAAGCTTTAATGGAACAATTGACTTTTTTTTATTCTTAAAATATATTATTAATAGACAGGCATGATCAATAATGCAGGACCAAGTATTAACAAGGCAGATCTCAGTAGTTACAGTTGAAACTGGCTGTGCTTTGTGCCTCCTCACACCTCACTCCACCTTCCCTATCCCCTTTCCTCATCCCCCTTCTTCCCAGAAAATGTTATAGTTGGCAATTTGCACAGCCAGCATGTATGCCCAGGAGTCAGAAAAGTGATGCTCACTGGTTTATTTAAATATGATATTACCAGGAGCATGGGAGTAGTTGGAAGGACCTTGGAAACTATGCATTGAACAGATATTTGTTGAGTACATACTATGTGCTAGACACTATGCTAAGCCTTAGAGTTAGAGCAGAAGACAGAAAAAGATTTCCACCCTCCTGGAGCTTCTTATGGAGGGGGGACAGATAATAAATAAGTACGTGAACCTTATAACATGTCAAATGTTAAGAATTATGACAAAGAGCAGAGAAAGCGTGTGAAGATTGCTATGGTGGGAGGTTGAAGATTTTAATAGGGTGGGGGTTAGAAGCAGCCTCATTTGAGCAAAGAGCTGAAGGAGGCAAGAGAGAAGAGTGCAGCTGACGAGCATTTTAGCAGAAGGAACAGCAAATGCGAAACCTCCGAGGCAGGAGCATGACTGGCCTGTTCAAAGAAGAGCAGGGCAGCTAGTGTGACGGGAAAGGAGACTGGCAGAGAAAGAGGTGAAAGAGGTCATGGGAGACGGGATGGTGTGAGACCTTGCAGACCAGCATAAGGTTAAATGAAATGGAAAGTTTTTGAAGGGTTTTGAGCAGTGGACTGACATGATCTAATGTATGTAATAAAAGCAATTACTCAGGTAGCGGCCTTGAGAACAGGTTGTGGGTGGTGATAGAGCTGGAAGCAAGGAGACCATTTAGGACACAGGCCAATCTTCTAGATGGGTGAGGGAGCTTAGGCCGTAAGAGCAGAGTCTCTGGAGCCAGACTGCCCGAGTTCAAATCCCAGCTTTGCCACCTACTAGCTGCATGACCTTGGGCGGACTATGTAATCACTCAGTTTCCTCGTATGTAGAATGGGGATAATAATTGTACCTACCTCATAGGGGTTTCGCAAGGATTAAATGAGTCATTAAATGTGAAACACTGAGAACATAGGGTTGTATGAGGATTGAGTGAGTTAAAACGCCTGTAAGAGCACATAGCAAATGCTGCCTTCTGTATTTGAGTTATTGTTATTGTTATCATGATCTTCTGCATCAGGGATGATCACAGCTCAGGCCAAAGTGGTCATCATGAAAGAAAAATGGTCATTTGGAGGGAGTGTTTTCAAGGTAGAGCCAACAGAATTTGGTGATACATTGGATGTGTGGAATGCAGAGAAAGAGGGGTCTCCCCTCTCCCCTTCAGGAGGATGGGATTCCTCCATCACCCTCCTCTTATGGGTGAAGAAACTAAGCACAGCAGAGGCCACCATTGTTAATACCAATTTTTTTTTTAATTAAGCAAACTCCACATCTCAGGCTTGACTTTATGACCCTGAAATTAGGAGTCATATGCTCCACCAACTGAGTCAACCCTTAAAGAGCCTTGTTGCTACATAGTTTAACATGAACAGAAATCAGTATTAAAGAGCAAGTTCCTGCTAACACAAAAATACCCTATGTAATAAGCTATTTTAATTTTTACCTATTTCCTTCAATTTTTAATGTTATGCATGCATGATTCTCAGATAATTATGGTAATTTCATTAACATAACTTTATATTAAAAAAAAAAAGAGGTAGGAGGCACTTCCTGATTCTAGCAAGTGTTCATTGGTCAAACATTAAGGAAAATAATGTGCTCAACAACATTTATACCTCAGGATATATACAGGGAACTGCATTCCCATTTTAAGATGAAACAGCATACAGTCCTGAATTAGCGGCTAAAAGAGAGCTGTGGGAGGCAGAGAGTCATTCATTCATTTATTCACTCAGTGAACTTTTATTAAGTGAGTCTATATACAGCTACTAGGTAAATCGATTGATAGATCACACTTTTTTGTTTCAGGGAGCTAAGTCTGGTGGGGACAAGCGCACACTGCTATAATTGTTTTTTACATCTCAGAACTATACTAGAGGTATTTGTGTACAATTCCCTTGGAAGCATCACGGAGGATACACTTAATTCTGCTTGTAAAGGTAGGGAGGCTTCCAAAGAGAGAGGACATCTGGATACCATATTCTTTCAGTAGGGCACAGAAGAGACCTCGTTCCCTGACTACCAGGCTATGTGTATATCTCTCATCCCAGGCGCTGTCCGGATGCCTGACATAGGGTCACTGCTTTTTTAATGTCTGTTGAAAAACACACATCATTTCTTTAAAAAGTGACCAAAACAGTGGCAAATGAAGAAATCACACAAGTACAATAGATTTATAAGTCTTTGGCAGGGGGTTGGAGGAAGGGGAGGTTGTCAAAAAAATTTCTTCCTGACTTCCTGAAGGACCACAGCTTTCATCCAAAGTCTTGCTTAATGGGTGGTCAGGAGACAGAAGGTTCTCTCGGTATTGCAAGTAGGAAGGGTCTAAAACAGGGAGTTAGAGACTTGCGCAAACATTAGATAAGCTGGAGGAGTGAAGGCTCAGGGAAGCCACTGTTAGAGATTACAAAGCCAAACTATGCTGGGATCTCAAAGAAGCCCCTGCACTCACAACTGCTTGTACTTTCAAAGCAGGTGATTTGCAGAAGAAGCTTACCCAGAAATCACTGAAAACTTTGCTTCTGCCATCTCCTTATATATTTGCCCCCAGTTGCCGCCAGAGAAAAAATTACTTCTCTCCTGCCTTGAATCTTTCCCAAGTGCTTCTCATTAGCAGACTATAACCCAGAACCATCTAGGAAGAAAGATCCTCAGAAATGGAGTTCCAGACGTCCCTCCTGCAATGCAGAGGTTTTAGGAGAGGACAATGCTTATGCTGAATCGACAACAGACCGCTCAGCGCAAATGGCCTCCCCAAGATGAAGATGATTTCTTCATCTCTAAGCAGAGAGGTGTGCACAGCTCTGGCAATATCTCATTCTGCTTTCCCTATGCCCAGGAAGCTGTCATGTCCAGTCCAAACATCTTCCTGATGGAGCAGGATGGTACCTAAAACATTTCCATACAACCAAATCATGACAACCTGCTATTTAGTAATCAGATCCAGGCAGTGTCAAATGGCAGAAAGAACTCCAGTTTTGGAGGTAGACACACTCTTGAGTGCTGATCTCAGCTGTGCTGTTGGGTAGCTGTGTCAAACTAAGCCATCGAACTCTTCTAAAAGAGGCAGAGGGTATAACATAATCCTAGCTTCATAAAAAATACATATGTAAGGATGTTTATAAAAGTATTTTTAAGTACACAATTTATTACATAAATTATGATACCTCCCTAGTAAATAACCTCATGCATCCACTTAAAATTATCTTATAGAAGAAAAAGGTGGACATGGGGAAATGTTCATGATACGGTGAGAAAAGCCAGTTACAAAAAGCAGTATGAGCACTGTGATTCCATTTTTATAAAAATAGCTATGTAACTGAAAGTCTATTTATACCAAAATTTTAACAGCAATTACCTCCAAGGGTACTTAGGAATACAGCTGGGGTTTTCTCCCCTTAGGTGTGTGAGTTTCTCAGATGTTCAGCATTGACTGTGTATTACTTTTTTAAGTTTAAAACAATTATTTAAAAATAAAAAGTAGGACTCAATAAAATTGAGAGAAATAAATCAGGCAATATTTGCAAAGTTCCTTACATTTTCAATAAATGATAGTTTCCTATTCATTTAAAAATGATTTTACTTTTTTGGGGCACCTAGGTGGCTCAGTGGGTTAAAGCCTCTGCTTTCTGCTCACATCATGATCCCAGGGTTCTGGGATCAAGCCCTGCATCGGACTCTCTGCTTAGCAGGGAGCCTGCTTCCACCTCTCTCTCTCTGCCTGCCTCTCTGCCTACTTGTGATCTCTGTATGTCAAATAAATAAATAAAATCTTTAAAAAAATAAAAATGATTTTACTTTTTTAAAATTCTGAATAAATAAGAGTCACATTCAATCATAAAGATAAAGAAATAAGAATCATCACTCCTAACTCAGGCCTCCAGATACTCTCTTCTTTCCCTACAGTTCATGAATGTTATTGGTTTCTTACATATCCTGTAGGGAAAATATACACCTATATGTAAGTATATAAAGTTATGTGTTTATGTTATTTCACTCATTTTTTACACAAATGGTAGCGTATTCTTCTACTTTTATGTCCCTTTACACTCTTATTTTATGCTCCTCCTATTGGTAATCTTTCCATATCAGTACAGACAGATATTACAATAATTGGTAGCATTTTTTAACCCATCCTGTATTGGTGGACATTCAACCCAGTGATAGCTTCTCAAGGAGCCCCAGATACAAGGGATACAAGGGTGGCCTGCACTTTAGGAATGACCTCCCCATCCTGGTCTCTTCTGGGCTTGTAAGCATCACCCACTCCGTGGGCTCTCGTCATATCTTTGCCTCGGCTTTTGAGACTGGGGGGGCTTCAAGAGACCTTGTACTGGTTCCAGCCCAAACCCATACTGGTTCCAATCTTTTTACCTATTTCTCTGCTTTTTTTTTTTTGGCAGT
This sequence comes from Mellivora capensis, assembly GCA_004024625.1. Classification (NCBI taxonomy): domain Eukaryota; kingdom Metazoa; phylum Chordata; class Mammalia; order Carnivora; family Mustelidae; genus Mellivora; species Mellivora capensis. The sequence continues at coordinate 74,673 of PISX010003293.1, forward strand.
GAGCTGGATCTGGCATGGTTCTGAAGTCATTCTAGTCTAGTATCTAACAGCAGATAAGCCATGTGCCAGGTATTTAGTAACCTGTTCCCTCTGCAGGGCTCTTTTTTTGTGTCACTGTGTTCTTCTGCACTGTCTTCCAACCTCAGTGATATCTTGGGAGAGGCCAGTGGCTCGTGAATCTCAGAGCTCCCTCTCCCACTTTCCTCATTCTTTTCACCATCTTGGAGGATCTGGAAATAGGACTGGGTTGTTGTCACCTAATACCCCTGGGTGACAAGGGCAGTGCTGATGAGAAGCCAGGCCAGGGGTTCAGTGGTGACACAAGGGGGTGACAGCTGGACCTACGGGCCCCTGCCAGATGATCAGGAAAGTGGACATGCGGGGTGAAGTGGGGCGTGCTTGGCCTAGGGTAAGTCTTTGGGGTGAGAATCCCTGGGGGTAGTTTGGGGGAGGTAGTTAGGATCTAAGCCAGTAAGAATGGTCTAATCCCTATCCTTATATAAAGCCTATAAAGAGAGCCCTTCGGGTCATTTATCATTCTGTAACTGAACTGATATTGATCCAGTACCTGCTACACGTGAAGCGCTCTACCGGGTGGTCCCGCAGTCTCCACGTTGTCATTTCGCGCTCTGGTTTGCCTTGCCGGCTGCGGTCACTGCAGTCTCTTCCATGGCTTTTGCTTCAAACTTTTGTGGTCTTTCAAGGCCTGAAAGTTTTTTTCCTGGGGCTCAGCCTATAAACCAGAGTCCAAGTCCTTGAAAGTCACAGTTTAAATCAGGGCATTCACAGACATAGACATCTCATCAGGCTGGCAGGTAGACACGCTGAGTCAGTGCTGCCTAAACTGACCTGATCCGGGTCCGGGAAAGCCTCTCCAGAACCGCACGGGCTCCCATCTGCCCTCACTCACTCGAGATAATGGCCTTAGGAACAGTTATCAGCCCAATTTCTTTTTACATCAATGCAGATTTGATGTCCAGTAATATATGTTTTGTACCTTTAATGGCCTTTTAATGATGAAGAGTATCAAAGGCATTTTAGATGTGAGCCCGCACCATTAGTTTCCATTCCAGAAATCCACTGTAATGTTCTCAGCTGCTTCTCCATGCCCTGCGGGAGCACAGGTTGCATTTACATATCCGCGCGGTTAATCCCTGTGGCAGGAGCTGGTCTGAGGCAGATCCAGGGGTGGCTACTGAAGGTGGAAGACGGGGTGTGGCGGGACAGGGAGCAGAACTGGAAGGAGTGAAGGGATGAGTCAGTCAAGGCCCGGAGTGTCAAGATCTCTCAGAACAGGGGTTCTCTCAGCCCTGGTCCTCTCTTCTCTCCTCATGTCATAGTGAAAAAAACTATGGGTTCTTGGTAATTCTCCATTCTCCCCCATCCCATTCAGGAAGATTCAGCAGGGGGCAGGGGCCAGGGGCAGGGGAGGGTGTGGGGCATGGGATGCAGGGTGCCCAGTTGAGGTGAGTGACTCTGACTAGGCAGAATTTAGGGGAGAGGGCACCGAGGGCAGGATCTAAGGGAGAGTGATTCTTTCCAGGGAAAGGAGGTGTTCCGATGGAATTCGAAGAGTGCCACTTATTTTTTGAACCCCATCTTCAAGATCCATTGTCTGCTGTTCCTTGTGCCCTGGGAGGCTGACCACTGGGGACCTCATCACCCAGGCTTTCTTGCCCCCTGGCTCCCACAGGGCTTTGACCATCAGAGGGCACTGGTAGGAGACATGAGGGCGTAAGGAGCCAGGGGTCAGAGTATTTCTTCCTCTATCCCCTCCCTGAGTAGGCACTGCGGGTCTGGCCATACCTGTAGGTCTGGCCACAATTATAGCTTCTGTTAGGAAGCCCTTCTTCCTTGGCTCCATCTCTTCCTGGGCTCGTTTTCTCTCCTTACTCTTGTACTATAAACTTCCTCTTTTTGCTAGTTAGTGGATACTTCAAAATCCCATACAGATTCCCTTAACCCCATTCACACCTATGTAAATAGTACCCTCATTAAATTCAAAACCGCAGCTGAGTGCGCCATGCATTTTCTGCAAGAACCCTGATTGATATAATGAGTATATCAGAAATCAACTCATATTTACTAATCCTGTTTCCTTTTCCTGGACACACAAGAGGATTACATTTTCCATTCTTCCTTGTGTTTAGGTTGAGGCTATGCAACTGTGTTCCGGCCAATGGAATGAATTATGACTTCCAAGCCTGGCCAAAAAACACCTCTTGTAATTGTCCCCACTGTCTTCCTATTCCAAGATAACATTGGAAGCTATGTATTTAAGGTTACAAGGTCTCAAGCTGGAAGAAGTTTGGATCCCTGAGTCACTGCTTAGAGGAGAATTGCCCAGCTATATTCAACTATGATGTGAGTGAGAAATGGCCCTTATTGCGTTGTGTCACTGTGATCTTGAGAGTGGTTTGTTACCATCATGAGGGTTAATTACTTTGACTACTTCAGTGGAGGTGTTCAGTGAAGAGGTCACCTAGAGAAAAGGAGTATTCAAGGTATAAAGATAAGGAAGCATATGATTTTCTAACTTGAGTGACACTGCACGGAGAGTTAACAAAGTGCTAACATTATTGCTTTGTGAAAAGAACAGGGATTTGGGCGTCAGAGTTGAGTTTAAATCTAGGCGTCTTCACTTCTAGTGATGTGAGCTTGGGCTAGTAACTTCACCTTTTTAGGTTTTCCTATCTGTAGACTACCTGTCTCCTAAGGCTCTTTGGCAGATAGATGACATACGTCTATAATAGTTGGTACTCAATAAAAGTTCCCTCTTTTTCCTCTTTCAGCTGTGAATTACAAACTCAGTGCCACTAATAACTGGTAAATAATTTCAGGTTGTGAGGCACCTGTGTCCAATCCGTGATGGCAGAGAACAAGTCACACTGTTCGCAGCATCCTGGTATGAAAGTGGTTTGAATATTGACCAGGAAAAAGGGATTTCCTTTAAGTCTTGGGCTTAGGCATTACCTCTTTCATTTCTCTGCCCTCCAGGCCCTGTCTTGAAATTTGTAGGCCCGTTAATGTACGTGTCATGTCAAGCGGAATTGAGTCCCAGTGCCATGTCTTACCTAATGAATGAGTTTAGATCCTGGGACTGAAGTGTCTTTTGGAAAAGTAAAAGGAAAGGACTCCACACGGAAAATTTTTCAATATCAAGAGGTCTTATTTGTCCATTCATCCATCCATCTATCCAGAAATCCAGAAAATAATCATTTAGTGCCTAACATACGTGAAAACACTCCTATGCCCTGCAGCAGATACAGAGATGGATTAGACGCATCTGCCCTGAACAGCTTACGTTCTTGCCGAAGAGAAGATAGTTTAACTTCATAAATAACTGCAGGACAGACCAGGTTGTCATAAGCATGGCAGACCCCATACGAAGTGTTGTGGAATCTGAGGAAGGGAAACCCCTTCTGGCTAAAGAGACAGCAGGTGGCATTTGAATACATCTTAAAGGTAGGGCAGGATTTGAACATATGGAGATGAGGGAAGAGACCCATACAGAAATGGAGGTGAATAGTTTGGCTAGAACACAGCTGCCGAGAGGAGGGTTGAGGGAAACAGTTCTAGAAATGTCACCTAAGGACAGATTGGACAGAGCCTGAATTCTAGGTGAAAGGCTTTTGAGGAGGGCAGAGGCAGAGACAAGTCATCAAAGGTTTCTGAGCACTGGGTTGGCGTGTGCCTTGGGAAGAGGAGTTGGGAAGCTGCGTTCAGCACCTTTGGAGGCAGGAGGAGGTGGGGATAAGGAGCCCAACTCGAAGACCTGCCACCATCCAGGTAAACCTTAACTAAACTAGGATAGAGTGTATGGAGTATAGAGAATGGTGGAAAGAATCATTCAACATGTATTTATTATGTATCTATTCTCCCTCTGTCAGTCACTACAGGGGATGAAAACTAAGTAACCCAACTCTTGCCTCCTTGGTGCTTAGCATATGACTCGTGGGATGAATCAGTCAAGGAAAATTTGTCCTTCTGAACGCTTTCCTCTTATGGCCACACAGCATAAGCGTAAGCTGCTTTACTGTCCCTACCCATTGTGCACCTGTCAATAGCATCCCGCCTCCACCCCAACAATATCAAAGAGAAGATAGGGAATGAAGTTTTAAATTAAGATATGGTCTGCTGTCCATGCTTATTTAACATCTTATAGCACTTATTACATGCTCTGTATATCTTGCTATATGCTCTATTTTAAGAGCTTTATAAATCCTACATTATTTATTTTCATAATAATCCTATGAGGTGGGCACTATTATCATTCCCGTTTTATAAAGGAGGGCATTGAGGCAGAGATTAAGTAATTTTCCCAAAGTCATATGCTAATAAGTTGCAGATCTAGAGTTTAGAACCCAAGGAATCTGGCTCCAGAATCTTACATTTAACCATGACATTGTGCTGCCTCTCCCTGCAACGCTGCTTGCGCTCTGCCCACCTGCTATGAATCACAGCCAAAAAGGAATTACTCTTGGACCTTACCTATCCCCACTGAATCAGCTCTCTCTCCTTGGTTTGTGATGCTGTCCAAGGTCACAGTGAGTAAAATCAACTCAATGATCTCTGGTACACTCATAGTTCCTGTCAATGCTGAATTTGACTTCCCCACTTGGGTGGATAACCATCCAGGAAGGTGGGTGGGGCGAATCAATGAACTGGTGAGGGAAGCCAGTGGTCCTGCACCTACAGGACCCTAACCCTGTGCTCAGAGCAGTCAAGTTAACGCTGCTGCTCACATCCCACTCTGGAAGAGGCCGATATAATGGCAATGCCCATAGCCTGGGCCTGATATTTACTACCCATGAATGCTTGGACTAAGCATCAGTTCCCCATCCACAAAATGGGGGGTAATACATGGGAATTTCCTCATAAAGTTGTAGTAAAGAGTAAATGAGACACTTTCTGTAAAATGCTTAGTCCCCAACATGCAGCCAGTACTCAGAAAGTGTTACCTGTTGTCATTTTGCTCAATTAAGAACAGACTCTTCACCCGTTCCGTGACACCAGACTCAGAGATACTCAGATGGCCCAAGCTGGCTCTTCAGGTCCTCATTCAAGATAAGGACTACCATATCCCAATAGCCTTTGGAGTGGAGGAACTAGTGAGTTTGGACCTTCCCATGCAGAGCCGTATATTATTAGTAGTGCATTGTGCCTTGCGTTCAAGGGTGTACTGAATCATAGTGGGACCACGACCCTGGATTTAAATCTCAGCTCTGCCATATACCAGCTGGGTGACCTTGGGCCAATTCACATCTCTGAGCCTCAGTTTCATCATCTGCACCAATGAGGTGATGGTGGTATCATCCTCCTAGGGTTGTTGGAAGATAAAGTGAGTTCATTATGTAAAGTCTTTACAGCAGAACTCAGGGCACTACAGATACGTAAAGAGGATTAGCTATTATTGCAGGCAAGGAGATCAGCCAGACCTTGAGAGTGGGCGTTTTTCCCTCTCCTACAACTGGGAGTTGGAGGAGGAGCCCAGGCCTTCCAAGTCTGCGGGTGTCAAACATAAACCAGGCAGAAAGACCAGGCTTGACTCCAGGCAGCCACAGTGAGATGGGAGCTCCCTACAAGGAAGAGGTGAATCAGGGTGAAAAGGAAAGTAATCCTTTTATCTGAGGCTTCTCAGGGCATCAGTGAGTAAGTCCGCCCTACCTTGGTCTTTGGAGACAACACAGAAGCTCTAAGTTTCCGGCGTTCCCTTTACCTCCACCCTGAGAATGGGAGAGCTCAACACATAAACCTTTCAGCTGAGGCAAATAGGGGTTTCTTTTGCCCCCCTCAAAGACCCTCAAATAAGACGAAGCAGGAGATGAGGCATGCGTGAAATGGCCACCAATATTCTGTGGCAGGAAAGGCTATACGACCAAGAGGGGCTGCAGGAGCGCGTCCCTGGGGGTCTGGTTCCACCCCAATCAGTAACTAGCTGCTACGCCCTAGGAGAGCCACGTCGCCTTGCTGAACACCCATTTTCAACACAGGAAATCCTCCCATCCCAATCTCAGTGCGATGGGTGATCTCTAAGTAACATCCTTCCAGCTCTGTGATCCCATACTGGGACAGTAATTCCATTAGGAGTTCAAAGGAGGGACAGATCAACAGGGGTTGGAGTGGTCAGAGAGAGTTTCATGGAACTGATGAACCTGGGAGGGTTTGTGTAGGCAGAAGGGAGGAAGCGCTGTTCTTGTTCCCTTGGCCTTTAAACCTCACTCTGACAGCTGACAACCTTTTTGGATCCATTCATCAGGCTGGAAGAATTTCTCTCCAAGGAGTCTCTGCTCCTCTTCTCACTCCAGGATGTCGTCTAATCACACCAAGAGAACCAGCAAAACCTCAAACCAAGGTCATAAGCTGACTAAAATGTCATCTGCCTTGAGGCCACCTACAAAGTCTCCTTTGTAGTCAGACAGATGCAGTCCATCTGTCTCTCATCCATTAAACGCTGCCCGCATCAATGTCTCCTAGGCTGGAGAGATTGTCTTAAAACAAGACTGAGGCTCCCGAAGAGGGCTGGATCCCACTGTTCTCTGAAAGAGAAGGATGATGTTCATTCATGAATAGGGTTCTGGGTGGAGTGTATTCCCTGGACTTGGCATTCCCCCTTCCCACCATCATCTCCAGGAGGGTCCACCAAGGAAGCTTTCCCGGGCACCTGCTCAGAAAGAAACCTATTCCTTTACATCCCACCCCCTTCAATGACTCGCACTGTCAAGCACTGCTCGTGTCCCTGCCAAATCTAACTGAATGACACAGAAGACTGTGGCTGTCCTTCCAAGCTAATTAGAGGCCCAAGAAAGGAAGCAGGGAAGGGAGAGATCAGCCCCTGAGAAAACAGTACACATAAGAACATCGTGGAAAGCCAATGGGGATTAAACTTCGTGCCGTGTGCCTTTGCTCCGGCCTCAATTTTTTTATTCTCAGCTCTCTTTGGGGTCCCTTGTCTACCTCCTTGAAAAGCTGCACAGTAAGGTCATTCTTTTAGCAGCAGCCATCTGCCTATTGCCTGTGTTAGAAAGGTGACATATTTTCCTTTTCTCCTAAAGGTCAAGCTAATCTATTCCCATGTGAGAGAGTCCTGTGTGCTTGTCATGAGTGACAGCTGGATTGTGATGGATGTCATGTGGTCGCAGTAGCTCCAAGTCAGGAACCTGCCTCTTCGAGGACCCAAACCCCTTGGCTGCTTCCGGCTGAGAGATGGAGTCCACATGAATGTTCAGAGGCCCGTAGTAACAACTGCTCTCCAGAAGCCCTCTTGCTTATCAGTTTTCTGCAGTTCCATCTCCCCAGCCCTCAGTTCTGTCACTGACCTTTGGAGTCAGGTTCCAGACTCCGCAACTGCCTTCAGTTTTTTTCTGGTTAATGACATGGAGGGTTATCTTTTCAGATGTGACATCCAGAGGATTTTTTTAGCATCTTTTCTTCTCCTGCCACCAGAATAGACTGCAGAGGTCTGTGTCTGGGTTTTGGTTTTGTTGTTGTTGCTGCTGTTTGTTTTTGTAATTACACTTCAGAGTTAGGATCTCATATGCTTTTCTAAAAATGAGAGGTGATTAATGCTGACAAAAACATTGTACTTCAGCAAGTGAGTAATGATGCCCTCGTTCCACTGTGAGAAGACCTGCTCCTCACAGAAAGAAGCCTGCAGGCACAGAACGACACAGCTGGAAGGAAGCTTAGAAACCCTTCAGGGCAGCCCCTCATTTTCTAGATGAGGGAATGAGGCTTGAAGAAGTGAAATGGCTTGGGTGCTCAGAAAATACAGCCTTAGAAAGAGGGTTCCCTGTGACCCCGCTTCTCCTCCTCAGTGGCCCGGGATGTTAGATGTTCTTCATGTTCCTACTTTTGGGGTCTGACTCTCATCTTGGAAAAAAAATACAGAAAACAGAAATTATGTGAAAAAGAGAACAACGTTTCCACTTCAGATAAGAAAACTCTATCCCCTCATCAGCTCCACCAACGCTCTCGCCCTAGATCCCTTCAGGTGTCGACTACCACAGCCTGGCTCCTGGAGGGTTATACCGGGCAGGACTGGTTTTGCTTCTCTCCGCACCCCGATTGTCATGAGTGACTGAGGCCCCAGCGGACCAGAGTGGAGAGAGACACCTGACTCTACGGAGCCTCATTCATGGACTGATCACCTGCTAAGGACATGGACTGGTTCCAAATGTTGAAACTGTAGTCAGGAGGCATAAGGCCCTGGACCTGCAAGGCCGCATGTGTCCCAGAACGAGGGTGACCATGTTGGACTTTGTGCAGAAACATTAAACAGAAAGGGCTATTTTTTTTGTTTGTTTTTTTTAAGAAGCAAGAGGGTAGAATCAATGTGGAGACACATGGGCACAAGTGACCATGTTCTCCAGAAAGAGAAAAGAAGGACTGTGGCTCTTGGTAATTTCTAGTGTTGTGAGGTTCTGCTTTACTTCATTTCCCACCCTTGACTGGCATGGATTTTCACAATCTCCTACCCTCTGTCCTTTATTTGTATTGGCCTTGGTCCCTTACAGTTACAACATCTCTAATCAGAACATTATCTTGTACTATCCACCTCTATAAGTCTTGTTCCTCAAACCAGGAACAAGCTCTCAAAAGCCAGAGGTTTATGCCTTAGCCTTTTGAAAAATCTTTCCAAGTAACGTGTACATATGACAGCTGTTGAAAGGTTGGGTTGCAAGGCTTTCTGGAAGTTCAGTTTTATAAGCCCTTTTAAACATTTAATTAGTTGGCCCCAAGGAAGCCTTGTTGAGCCTTCTGACGTAAAGCTGCTCAGTATTAACTGTGACTACACAGTTGACTTTGAACACCGAGAGGGTTAGGAGTGCAATCAAAAATTCGAGTATAACTTTTGAATCCCCCCAAACTCAGACTAATAGTCTATGTTGCCTGGATAAGCAGTCAATTAACACATATTTTTTATGTTTTATGTATTACATGATGTATTCTTTTTTTTTTCCCCCCTTAGGAGGGAGAGAAGTGCAGAGGGGCGGAGGGAGAGGGAAAATCTCAAGCAGACTCCATGCCTGGCATGGAGTGCAGCGTAGGGTTCCATCTCACAGCCCTGAGATCATGACCCAAGCCACGATCAAGAGTCGGATGCTCAACTGACTGAGCCACCCAAGCTCCCCTATATACTGTATTATTATAATAAAGTAAACTAGAGAAAAGCAAATGTTTTAAGAAAATAAGAAGGAAGATAAAACACATTTACAGTAGTGTACTATATGAAAAAAGAATCTAGGGTACCTGGGTGGCTCAGTTGGTTAAGCAACTGCCTTCAGCTCAGGTCATGATCCTGGAGTCCCAGGATCGAGTCCTGCATTGGGCTCCCAGCTCCATGGGGAGTCTGCTTCTCCCTCTGACCTTCTCTCCTCTCATGTTCTCTCTCACTGTCTCCTTCTCAAATAAATAAATAAAATCTTTTAAAAAAATCTGGGGGTGCCTGGGTGGCTCAGTGGGTTAAGCCACTGCCTTCAGCTCAGGTCATGATCTTAGGGTCCTGGGATCGAGCCCCACATTGAGCTCTCTGCTCGGCAGGGAGCCTGCTTCCCCACCTCTCTCTGCCTGCCTCTCTGCCTACTTGTGATCTCTCTGTCAAATAAATAAATAGAATCCTTTTTAAAAATCTGCATATAAGTAGACATGGGTAGTTCAAACCTTTATTGCTTGAGTCAACTGTAATTTTAAGGGAAACAAATGAATTCCAGTGTGTTTTATGTGGTCCTAATTTCCCCAAGCCTCTTCAACTAACAGGTTGAAATGAGATTACAGGGATTTCAATAGCGCAGAAACCACTGGCTCGCGTAACACCTCCACCCCTGGAAATGCCCCTCTTCTACTTTTGTGGATTCCAGGGGGATGTCTCACTTGGGTGCATGGAGAGATTTGCTTCTCCAGGGGCTGCTAACTGTCGACCATCGCCCAGGGATCTTTCTTTACCTTCTCACCCTCCCCTCCAGCTCTTCTTTCACTCCGCCAGCAGATCTGTCTTCCAAACTTAAATCTTACCACATGATTCCCCTGCTTAACACCCATCTGTGGCCCCTACTATTAGCTGCTGTTCTTCAGTCATTCCCAATACTGTTCTTCCTTATCGGGAGTGCTGGTTTACTATGAGAGATGCCCAGAGTCCCAGATAGTCACCTTCCTAGATTCCCTTCGAGCTATGGCATAGAAATATGCCCTGGCCAACTGGGCTTCAAGGGAATACTTCTGAGGATTTCTGGGAAATAAGTTCCTCCTTAATATAAAAGACACAAGTGAGAGGAATTCCCTTTTTCTTGCTTTGGGATTTCTTGTGTTGAGGCTGTGATGCTTAGACCCGGACTCCCATATTGTGATGGTGGAAGTAAGCTGACTCAGAGCCCTACAGTGATGAGCTCCTGCAGCTTTCTACTGCTGGACTTTTTATTATATGAGAAAATTAAGCGTCCTTACAATTAAAGCTACTTTTAGATGGGTCTCCTTTTGTTACTTACAGACATCGTCCATAGGATGTTTTCTCCTACAGGAGAAAATCCAATTCCTTAGCATGGGTACATCAGGCCTTCCCAGGTTTGCTCTGTATCCTGCTCCAGCATCATTTTTTTTTTAAAGATTTTATTTATTTATTTGACAGAGATCACAAGTAGGCAGAGAGGCAGGCAGGCAGAGAGAGGAAGGGAAGCAGGCTCCCCGCTGAGCAGAGAGCCCGGTGTGGTATGGGGCTTGATCCCAGGACCCTGAGATCATGACCTGAGCCGAAGGCAGAGGCTTAACCCACTGAGCCATCCAGGAGCACCCAGCATAATTTTTTTGCCAAACCGACCTTACATTCCCATTCTGTAGCCACACCAAGCTATTTGCCAAACGGGCCAAGGTTTTACAAACCTCAGTGTCCTTCCCTGCCCTGGTCACGCTCACACCTTTTGTGTGGAATCTTCCTTTCTTTGTGCTTCTCTGTACCTGTAAATACTCCCATAGTAGTACCCATAACAGCTCTTCTTCTTTGGCTGTTTCCACGTCTGACTCTCCTCCCAGCTCTAAGTTCTTTAGGGGCAAAGCCATATATTCTTTTTCGGTTTTGTATGTCCAATACAGATGGTCAGTAAATGCAATTTTAAATTAATAGATAAATAGATGAGTGACTGAATTAATTACTTGAACCCAATTCTTAACTTCCCTTATGAACACAATCGTTCTAGGATTTTGTTTTTGTTTTTAAATTTATTTATTTGTCAGAGAGAGAGGGAGAGAGAGAGAGCAAGCACAGGCAGACAGAGTGGCAGGCAGAGGCAGAGGGAGAAGCAGGCTCTCTGCCGAGCAAGGAGCCTGATGTAGGACTCGATCCCAGGACGCTGGGATCATGACCTGAGCCGAAGGCAGCCGCTTAACCAACTGAGCCACCCAGGCATCCCTGTTTTTGTTTGTTTTTAAGTGTGTGAGGCTGTCAGCCTGTTTTGGACCAGTACTTACCACTCCCCTCGGCCTCTTGTCAGCAGGCAGGTTATGACCCATTAGGTCTGAATGGAGCCGCGGAGACTCTGCATCTCCGAAGAGCTCCCAGGTGACAGGGATGAGCTGCCCCAAGAAACATAGCAGAGTCATCAGGATAGCAGGGTTGTGGGGGGCAGGGGTGGTCTGTGAGGGGAGACTTATTGACATTCAGGTGACAAGGAGCACAGTTGGTATCCATCACTTCCATCCAGGAGTCTTGGTCTCCTTCTCTGGAGTTCATCTTTGGTGATGAGCTGAGCCCTTATTTCTCATTTTCTCCAGCTAGAGTCCATACCTCTGAGATCGTTGTCAGAGGTTCAGCTGAGCTGGGAGAGAGAGCACTGAGCCAGCTTCCCGGTGTCAGAGTTGCTGATTAAAGCAACAAGCCAAAAATGAAGGAGTTAAAACCATAAATCACGGACTTCGGTCGTATGAGCAAGAGTCTAAAACTGAAAAAGATAATGACTGGCCGTGTTCCATTTCCCCCTGTGGAAAGGCGTACAAGTCAGGGTCAGATGGGTCAGCTGTAGATGGGAGGGTTGTCTTGCTCTTGAGGAAGTCCCTGAAGAAAAGGTAGTTTTAAGGCCCCTGAGGTTGGAGGACAGGGATGGGGGAAGGGCTTAGAGTGGAAAACTCCTGCGAATGGGACAGTGTGGAGAGTGTCTTCATGGTTTCCTCCCCTACCCGCACTCCCCCTCAAAGGATGCCTCAGCAGAGATGGGCACCTGAAGAGGACTACTGCCTGAGCCTCGGAGACAGGAATGCTGGTGCCTCCCAGCGAGGAACGCAAACATGGGAAGCACATGACCAGCGAGAGGACACCCCCCAGTGCATGTCTGCACTTCCCTCCACAGCCATAGGTGGGCTGTGCCCCAAGACTGCTGAGCAGAAAGCAGCCTTCCCCCAGACCTGCTAGGAAAAGACTCTGTAATTGCTTGACAGCCTTAAACATCACACACAGGTTTTTAAACAGGAGTTAGTCTCCTCAATAGTTTTTCTCACCAAAGTGTCCACTTGAAATTCATTCATATCCATCCCCCTTCTCTTTGTCTCTGCTCCCTTCCCCCTTCACCCCCTTTACCCTCACACCTTGGACTCCCTGCAATCCCACTCACCCTTCACAGCTTATTAATTACTTACATCACTTATTAATTACTTACATCACAAATTACCCAAAACTTAGTGGCTACACATTTATTATGTATTCCCGCACAGTTTCTAGGAGTCACAAATCAAAGTGTGGCTTTGATAGGTGCCTCTGGCTCAAGTTCTCTTGTAAGACTGAAAACTGTCAGCCAGGGCTGCAGTCTCATTGGATGGGGGGCGGGGGGGACTTCTTCCAAGCTCACTCACTTGCTCAATGGCAGCGTTCAGCTCCTCGCTGGCTACTGGCGGGAAGACCACCTCAGTTTCTTGCCATGGAGCCTCTCTTTACAGCATCTTACAAGATGGCGACTAGTTTCCCTGGGGCAAGCGAGCAAGTGAGAGAGTGCAGGAGAGTGAATATCCAAGCTGGAAGGCACAGTCCTTGATGTCACAAGGGGCTTCCCATTACTTCTGCTGTGTCCTGTTGGTTAGAACCAAGTCATTATGTCCAGCCCACATGGGGGTTGGTAGTAATCAAGGGCTAGATTCCCAGAGGGGGCCTTCTCGAGGGCTGCCTATCACGAAGGTCCAGATAACATTTTCTCTGTCTCCTAATTGTTCTTTTGGCATTCCGTAGAGTCTCTTCTCCCTATAACCAAGCTTTTCATTTCATTCCATTCTGGACAGTTGTTTTATTACCCCAAGTGTCTGAAGCTCCGCTTCTTAATGGAATTCCAGCTCCCTTAGGAGCAAAGACTGCAAGGTCTCATCCCTCACTTCTCTTAGAGCCCTCACTGTACCCATGCTAGGAAGAGAGCTATGATAAACATTTGTTGACTAGGATCAACTCTCAGCTTAAACTTGTTTAAACTTTTTCTCTTTTAGTCTAGTTTTCTGGGGCTCAGAGATTTCTGTGAGAGTTTTTATATTCAGAGCCTTTTCCTGCTGAGCAAACAGACCTCCTCCCAGTCATAATCCTTGCTGGGAGGGTGAGGCCTGGGTTATTGTTTATACTAGAAGAGCTGTCCTCTAATGCCTGTAACATTGGAATTTAGCTATTGGAAGAAGCAGGCATGGTTTAGAGCCCTTGAGAGCAGAGGAGAGATGAAAGGCAAGAGCACTGGTGCTTGGTGTTTTTTCTTATTGAGTCCTCCCAGCAAACACAAGGTGGAGTTCGTCACCCTCACTTTGCAAATACAGAGTTTGGGACCCCACAATTAGCAAGGAGCAGAGCCAGAACCTGAACTCAGACCCCAGAGCCTTTTCTTCACCCCTGCCTTATGCTTCTAGGTGGGATTTCCAGAGTGGTTTGTCCTCCTATCAGGCGCCTTCCTGCTGGGGCTATCGGCCACATCACTCTCCCGTGGTTCTCGCGGTCCAGTCTCAGATGCCCAGTACACACCTGATGAATGAACCGTTGCTCCTCTGGAGTAACTCCCCTGGCCAGGGGGCTTCCATGCTCACTCCCAAAGGCCAAGCAGAGCATTAGACCCACCTAGCCAGTGCACCTGATTCCAGGAGTGGAGCAGGGAGTAGCTGGGCTGGGGGAAGTGTGGCAGAGATCTTGTCAGAGGCTCTGGCACTGCGGGAAGGAAAGGTCACCTGAAATGTAAGCGCATGTAAATGTACGGCTTTGCCAAGCAGACTTGTCTGCCCTTTTCAGAGGGCCCTCAGCAGTGGCCTTAACCACCCGAGTGGAACACTGGGTGGAGGTCAGTGTTGCAGGGGACATTGAGAAGATCCAGAAATGGATGCAGAAAGAATGACCCTAGCAGGCCTGACATGGCTGTGTTTTGAGAGGCCAGCTTGCAAGGTTGGCCTCTGGGAACTTGCCACTCAGGAGGGTTCCTATCACCCCAACTGACAAGTTGCTCACTGTGCCTATACCGTATGGGTGTGCAAACAGTGTGGCTTCTGCTCAACAACCACTCTCTTTTTGGAACTCCAGAATTTGGGGTCACGCGAGGCAGACAGTGCCTACATGACTAACTCCCAGTAAAAAGCCTGGGCACTGAGTTGCTATTGAGCTGCCCCAGTAGCGTCCTATAGTTAGGATGTGTTGCTGGGGGAACTGAGTGCCTCCTGCGTGACTCCACAGAGGTAGGACTCTTGAAAGCTCATGCCTGGCTCCCCTTGGCTGGCTTTGTTTTGTATCCTTTCACTGTAATAAATTTTAGCCTTGAGTATGACTAAATACTGAATCCTGTGAGTCCTTCTGGCAAAACACTGACCTTCAGGTGGTCTTGGAGACCCCTGATATACTAGGGAAGGAGGAGTGGAGGATATGATGTGGGAAACAAAGGAAGAAGAAAAATTATTATCCTTACCTACTGACAAGCCCTTAAAACAGGTAGAGTGACTCTCCTCTAGGGACTCAACTACCCCTGCTAAGGGCAAAGGTCGTAGCCAGACCGACCCCTACCCCCAACCAGGATCCTGTAAGTCTACTTTAACAATTCCTTTAGGAGACTTTATCTCTAAACTTCCAAGATAGTGTGGACAATCATTCCCAAGCATATGGCCCACTGATATACATCTAAAGGGTCTCATGAGAAGGTTTTATTACTGGTAATGAATAACCTTTTCCCCAGGCAATAGCTAGCCCCTCAAGGTCCTAGAAACCTTGCTTCCAAAATTACTTAGAGACTTACATCATCTCTAATCCCCTCTCTAACTTACAAGTATATAATAGACCACTCTTCACACATCTGGGACAGCAGCTCTTCCTGCCCACAGGTCCTGTCCCTGTGCTTTAATAAACCACCATTTTGCACCAAAGATGTCTCAAGAATTCTTTCTTGGTCATCAGCTCCGAACCTCACCCCACTGAACCTCACCTATGTTCTAGAACTTCATCAGGTAGGTGTGGGGGCAAGAGCTCTCCCTAGCTAGATGTCTGTAAATACTCTCAACTCTACCACTGTCCAAACTTTTCCCTCCTGATCACTCTCTTTCCCTCTCAGGGCCTCTAATTTTCTTCTCTCCCTCATTGAATAGTCTCATTATTCAAAATAAGTGCTTGAGGGTAGCTTCCTGTGATTCAGCGTCATCTGAGCTCCAATATGGGAGAATGGGACCAGGGCTTAGGGAGATGAAAAAATCTTGAATCCTTTAGTTAATAAGTATGATGTAGTTCTTGGATATAGGTGAGGTTGGGTGGTACGAGGTCTGGAGCCAATGACCAAGAAGGAATTCTTGAGATGTCTTTGGTGCAAAATGGTGGTTTTATTAAAGCACAGGGACAGAATCTCTGGACAGAAAGAGCTGGTATACCGAGTTGTGAGGGATGATTGATTATAGACTAGTGGGTTTGGGGGAGGTAAG
The DNA here is from genome assembly GCA_004024625.1 of Mellivora capensis. Classification (NCBI taxonomy): domain Eukaryota; kingdom Metazoa; phylum Chordata; class Mammalia; order Carnivora; family Mustelidae; genus Mellivora; species Mellivora capensis. Next base: position 90,564 of record PISX010003293.1, read on the forward strand.
GAAGAGGGAGGTTTCAAAAGGATTTTCATATATTAAAGAGGACCTAGGAGATACTGGAGGCCTTGCCATTGTCGAGTTAAGGTTGTTTTCCTCTCTAGTAAGGCACTAACATTAAGACAGTGGGGAGCTTCCTGGAAGAACATTGTACTCTGCCTGCCTCAAGTATTTGTCCATGGGCTGTAGGTTATAGGGACTTTAATTTTATCCACATTTCCTTCTGGAAGTGATGTTATTGATAAGAATGCTTTTGGGCGCCTGGGTGGCTTAATCAGTTAAGCATCTGCCTTTGACTCAGGCTGTGATCCCGGGGTCCTGGGATGGAGCCCCACAGCTTCTCCCTCTCCTTCTCTTCCTTCCCTGCCCTCACCACCCGGTCATGCTCTCTCTCTCTCAAATAAATAACATCTTTTTTTTTTTTTTAAAGTGCTTTGTTCTTGTGAATCACTAAGACATTTGTAAACTAAGGGAGACTCAAGTCTTGCAGGACTGTGATCTCTGTAAGTTAACCATTTGTTTTTCCTTCCCTTAGCTCTAGAGTAGCCAGGACTGCCTGAAGAATGTCCCACAGATTCCACTCGGGTGTTGGGGAACTGTGGGGTGTCACCTGATGCTTTGTCCTCGGCTTGCTTCCTGCTCCCCCATCAAGCACACTAGTAATAAAATATCTATAGGTTCTCTGCTTAGAATTCTTCTCTCTGTTAAAAGGTCTGAAATGGTGTTCTTCTCTGAAAATGTAGATGGGTGTCACCCGGAGGGCTGTCACAGAGCAGCAAGAGGGTCATCTGCATGGACACAGGAGTCAGAGCATTGGCAACCCTTAAGGTGGTTGTACAGGTAACAGATGTGAGGTTTTCCTCCCCCCAGATCTGAGGTAGGTCAAAGGTGGGAGAAGGGCCGGATCCAGTAGGTAGCGGAGGCCTTTTTTACAACCTTGAATTTCAAGTTGGGTGCAGGGGGATGGGGAATCACTGGACAGGTTTTAACAGAAGACTGAGATCTTGAAAATCTTTTCTAGTTCAAAGACTTTCTATATGAATACCTGAATGTGTCAGATCATTTCTGAAGAAGTACAGGGTTATTTGGAGAAATTGGTGCTGTAATTTTATGTCCTTTTATTGTAATTTCTGGGAGCCATTGAGCCATCATCAAGGATCCTGCTTGGTTTGACAGTCTTATTTCCTCCCCTTCTTCCTTGCTTTTTCTTTAGGAAATAGAGGCCTTGTCCGTGAGGAAAAACCAGAGTCCTCATTTTCTTCCCTATATCATTGTCATTAGATTATTTAATTTAGTGAATGGGCTAATGATTTGCATTTAGAAGAAAATTTCCATTTCCATTTTAAACCCAAACAGTGGGTGATAAATCAGCAGGAACTCATTATGCCCATTTCCCAGTGGGGTGGGACCCCTGACCCAGCTACACAGCTGGGGAGCAACCCACTGACTATAGGCACCTTCCCTGCTCAGACAAAAACCTTCTCCTGTGGTTAGGCCCCATTTGCCCTCTGAGCAGAGATCTAGAATTCATTGATCAACCATGCTATGGTGATATACTAACACCATGAAGGCAATTAGAAAGTGGTATAATAAAAATCTTTCAAGAGTTGAAAGCTAAACTCAACATTTGTAATAGAGCCTTCCTCTTCCCATATGAAAGGATCTCACTTCCTAGATGTTTTATTGTGTGCCCACTATGTGCCAGGCACCCTTCTAAGCATTTTACCTTTGTTATTTAATTCCCACAACAACCCTTCCCTTAGCAGGGACAATTATTACTCCCATGTGACAGTTCATTTTCTATGTCAATTTGATTGGGCCACGGGGTGCTCAGATATTTGGTTAAACATTATTTCTGGTATTTCTGTAAGTGAGTTTCTGCATGATATTAACGTTTAGACTGAGTAAAGTAGATTGGCCTCCCCAACATGAGTGGGTTTCATCCAATCTGTAGAATAAAATAAAGGTCGAGTAAGGAAGGATTCTCTTTTTCTGCCTATCTCTGAGCTGGGGTATCAGTCTTCTCTTGCCTTGGACTCAGACTAGAACTGACACCATTGGTTCTCCTAGCCAGTTTACTGACTCCAGATCCAGGGATTTTTCTTTTCTTTCTTTCTTTCTTTTTTTTTTTTTTTTTAAGATTTTATTTATTTATTTGACAGACAGAGATCACAAATAGGCAGAGAGGCAGGCTGAGAGAGAGAGGAGGAAGCAGGCTTGATCCCAGGGCCCTGAGACCATGACCTGAGCTGAAGGCAGAGGCTTTAACCCACTGAGCCACCCAGGTGCCCCAGAAACAGGGATTTTTCAATCTCTGTAATCACGTGAGCCCATTTCTTATAGTATATCCATCAACCACTCTCTTTTTCTCTCTTCCTCCCTCTCTCTCCCTCTTTCTCCTTCTTCCTTTGAATAATATCTCTCTCTCTGGAAAAAAAAAGTCTTATTAGTTCTATTTCTCTGGACAACACACCCCATTTCACAGAAGTAGAATCTAAAGCACAGAGCCAAGATCAACATGGCCATGGTAAGAGGAGCGAAACTGTGATTTCAGAGTTCATAGTAGATGGTCCAGCTCACCAAATAGCAAAGAAGTACAAATAAAAATGAGGATTTGATTTTTTTGCCTCTCAAATGAGCCAATATGAAAGACCGTGAAAAAAAAAAAAAAAAGCTATGCTGATGAGAGATGGGAAAATGGGCACACCTGTGTGGTGTTGGTAGCGTTGTACTACCAGCTAGTACAATCTTTCCAAAAGCCAGCTTGAGGTTATCACAATGCAAACCATATAGACCCCGTCAATAGCTGGCTCCTCAAATATCACTAACGCAACCCGTTGCTAAGACAAAACTGAGCTTCTGGCTTTCTGCCACAAAGGAGACCACCATCTTGAAAATCTTTGGCAATGTCTCGGAAAGGGAAGGGAAAGTTGAACTTATTGAGAATGGAAGTTTGGTTTAAGGCCAGTCTTTCCATGAAGGTTAGGAGGGGGATGACAGTTGCTTAGGATTAGGTACAAATATCCAGAGTTGGTAGAAATGGCAAGGAGAGGATTTTGAGGGAAGGGATTCAAAGGACCTTAATGACACCCTCTGTCTATTGATATATATTTTAAAGAGCTGTTTCTTCCCAAAGAAACTTTGGGAAGTTTCTGTAATGAGCAATCAAACCATTTGCTGATGCAGGACAGTGAAACCAAGTCAGAGCTCTGATCAACAGGGCAAAGGTGGGGTTTGTTGTTCATTTTGGGAAAAACTATAATAAAGTTAAAGTAGATTTCTAAAGGCTGATGAAACATAAAGATGTTTCAGGTGGTTAATCTGAATACGTCACATGAACTGCTGCTTCAAACGTCTTTAAAGGATCACAACAGCACCATTAATGATAAACAACTCAAATGTCCAACAACAGGGGAAAAGGCTCAGTAACGTATGGCTCATCAACAGTGGAGTTTGGCCATTCGGCCACCGAAGAAATGATTGTGGAGATACATACAATCTCTACTAGTATGAACTACCTCCCAGACTGTGTGTCTTTTTTTTTTTAATCTTATAGTTGTCCAGGCTGGCACTGCAGGGAAGTGATCTCCAGGATAGTTAGAAAGTGGCAGGCTTGGTGTGGATGGGCTTTGTTCCTATAGACAGCTTGGTTTAAATGAAGAGAAATTCCAGTTTTCTGGGGGTGAGGGTGAAACAAAGCCCTAGTGTTAGAAGGCACAGGCTCTGATTCCACACAGCTCCTGGGCAGTGAAAGAGTGTTCCTGCCCCTCACCCAGCACCTCCTGAGAGGCCTTCCCCGCTCTAGGACCACTGTCTTAGCTCAGTGGTCCTGTGTCAGGGCTATGTGCCTCTCTCCTCTCTCTTCTGGAGTTCCTCTTTTGGTTAGTTAACTTCTACTCAGCATTCTTGGTTCCATATGTCTAGCTCCCAGCACATAGCAGGCATTCAGTGTATTTTGTTAAGTAAAGGGATAGAGAAATATCTCTCATCAAATCATTTGAAGAGTTATCTTTTCCTTTTATGAAGAGGCCAAAAGACTATTTCTCAAGTGCATTTTGTGTCAGATTTTTCCTTCACCCAGAGGTTCTATAAAAGGGAAATCCTTCTGATAACACATCCCAGCTGATTCCCTATAAAAAATGATCCAAATGGCTCAGCTATCAGGCTCTCCACTTGTTGGTCCCAAGGTAGCAAGGCCGCTTTGTCTAAAGCACAGGGATGGTGTTTGATATAATATATGAAAAGATTTTCCCCTAGTTCTGAGATGGGTAGAGAAAAGTAGATTTGAGCAAGGGCTCTGAGTCTTCCCTGGTTTCTCTCAGAACCTGGGGTCAGATAGGAGGCAACAAATCTGGGGGGAAGAAAAGTATCCTAAAGAATCTACACATCTTTAGAAAGAAAAAAAGCCCTTAAATAAAGTTGAAGAAGAATTTTGGAGAAACCAGAAAGTGACAAGAAACCTGGGTAATGGGAGTCTGATTCCTCTTATTCTTGTTTGGTCTGGGGACATGGTAGAGAGGTGATGTCAGGGAGGAAGTAGGTGCTTGGATCCCGTTTTCCTTGCCCTTGGAGGGAATGAACCCTACCTTTGAACGAACTAGGGGTTCAGGGTCCAACAGGTGGAACAGAGAAAACGGAACAAATGCCAACACCCCTGGGGAACACAATGCAGTGAGAGTGGTTTGGAGAAATCAGTCTTGTAAATCTTCCATTGTTGTGTTTGGAGGTTGGACGCATCCTTATTCCCTCCTCAGTTTCCCTCTTTGTGGAAAAAGTCTCAAAGGAACAGCAGATTGAGTTGTTGAGACTGAGGTTTATCATCTACAAAAGAAAAGGACAATTGGGGTCCCGTTTCTGTCTTCATGATCATGCTAGTTAGGAATTGTGCTTATCAAAGAGGCCTTTCTTCTATGCCTGCAGAAAACTGTAGGGCTGAGTTACTTTATCATTCTGCTCCTCTCCTCCCTTTCAAAATGGTTTGGTCAGAAGACGCTGTGATACTCTTCTCTTTTTCATCACACACAGCAGAATTCTGAAGCTCTAAGAAAGTCCTAACCCAGCCAATTTTTAGAAACAGCAGAAAGGATGCATGGAACATCATGGGGTACAGCCACATGATTTAAATTAGATAACTCTGAGTTTAAATTTTTCGAGAAGTAGGCTTTCATCGGCTTTGGTGTCTGCTTCTCCCTGTACATTTCCGTTTTGAGAAAGAGTCAGAATATGGAAATGAAAGGGCCTATTTCAATGAGGAAAGCATCCAACCATCAGTAAAAGAAAAATCTGACCACAATGGTTTAAATAAATAGGGATTGTTTTTCTCTCAAAAAGGAAGTCTGGAGATAGGTCCCCGTTGGTGTTGAGTCAGAGGTCTGATGATGCCAAGGCTGTGGCCCCAGGATCCTCTTGGCAAGTCCCTCATGGTTGTCACAAGGCTACTCAGGCCATCGTGTCTTCATTCAAGAAAGGAAGAAGGCGGAAGGAGCAAAAATGTGGTACAATCCTTCCCCCACCCCTTCCCTGCAATTTTGCTTTCTGCATTTCAGTTATCTGTGGTTGACCTCAGCCTGGAAGCAGCTGTTTCTCCTTCTGACGGATTCTATCATCTCTCATCAACACAAGACACAACAGAAGGGTGAGGACAGCATAATAAGATATTCTGAGAGAGAGAAAGAGAGAGAGGCCGCATTCACGTAACTTTTATTCCAGTAAATTTTTATAATTGTTCTATTTTAATATTAGTTATTGTTAATCTCTTATTGTGTCTAATTTGTAAAGCAAACTTTGTGATAGGTATGTAGGTATGAAAAAAAAAAAACCCCAACCCTACAGTATATATAAGTTTTGTTATTATCCAGTTTCAGGAACCCACTGGAGGTCTTGGAACATATCCCCTGTGGGTAAGGGAAAGACTCCCTTACTTTTTTACTGGGAAAAACAATAACCTTCCGGAAGACCCTAGCAGACATCGTTGGTTGGAATGATCTCACATGGCCATTCCCACCTTCAAGGAAACGTGGGAAAAAGAGACTTTTGCTTCCCAACTTTGTAGGAGAGCCAGTCGGGAGAATAGGGCTGGGAATGTGCGTTGGCTCCATCTACCTGTCATTTTCCATGGTGGCGCACAACCCAGGTTTGAGACATTCTCTGTCTACCTTCTGTTTGAGCTTCATTGTTCTCCTTGCATGTATCCAGTTCATGTCAGTTAGCACAAACTAGTTGCCTCGGTGTTTAGACCCTGTAAATATTACCTAAAGGAGGTAACAGAACTTCGTCAAGATGAGAAAAGCACACGGTTTTAGGGGACAGAGGTGGGCGAAGCAGGGTGGGCAAGCACCAGAAGAAAAAGCTTTGGAGGAGAACCTTCCTCAGAGTGCAGTTAGACTTTGAACCCCGTCTGTCTGAAATACCCTATTAGCACTTCCCAAACAGGGGGAAGCCAGTCCCAGTGGGAACCAGACTCAAAGCCTATAGATTTGGGACGCATTAGAAAAGGCAGTCTCCTGGGGATTCATCAGAGGAGAAATTGGGCTCCTCTTCAAATCAGCTGAACTCAAAACCCTCAGAGGCAAATTGTTCACTCCTTGAGCATATCATCGTTGGGCCCATTAAAGCACAATGAAAGGACTCCTCTGAGCCCCAGAGCAAGCTGGACCTGGGGAGAAGGGCCAGGTAATGTTTAAAGTGAATGTGGAGAGGCTGACGTCCCAGCTGAAAGGCTTTTCAGGAGTTCTGAGAGTGGGCTGAGCAAGCCAGGCATTTTCTCAAATGGGGAGGCACTCTCTGAACCGTCAGTCCACAACTCTGTAACTCATCGCTTTCCCTGGCACAGGTGGCTCCCGAAGCCCAGGATCAGAATTGCTCACTGCCATAGCAACTTCGAGAATGGCTTCAAATGAGATCTCTCAGATCCTGGAGGAAGCAGGTGCACTCTTCTTTCTTTTCTCTCTCTCTCTTTTCCTTCTTCCTCTCCTACCCTTTCCTTTCCTTTCCTTTCCTTTCCTTTCCTTTCCTTTCCTTTCCTTTCCTTTCCTTTCCTTTCCTTTCCTTTCCTTTCCTTTCCTTTCCTTCCCTTTCCTTTCTTTCCTTCTCTCCCTTCCTCTCCCTCTCCATCTTTTTTATCTTTCTCCCTTCTCCAGAAGGCAGGGTCAGGTAGTGATGGAAGAGTGATAAATGGTAGGACTGAAATTAGCTGTTGAAGTTGCCATTCCAACAAGAAATGGCCCAGGCCTCGAGGCAGAGGGTGAACAGATGGTGTATAACTTGGACTCTCAGCCTTTTGAAGCATCTGCCCTCGCACAGATTCTCGGGTCTTCTCAGAAGGAAAAGGGGATTGGCATTATGGCTACAGGAAATGAGAGAAATGGGATTGCTCTCCTAGGTAGAATTTGGATACATAAACAAGAAAATAAGAAGGACATTTTTCCCTTATTGTTGTCTCTTGTGCTTACTCATTTTTCAGAAGCAGCCTGGTTTATGTGGAAGGATTCGACAATTCAATAAATTCAGCAACCTTTTATGGAGTGTCTTCTCTTTATTTTTATTTTATCGTTTATATCTCACCTCTTCCAACAGGAATTCCAGGCAGTTTACACTAAAGGACATAAAAGACAAGACTAATAAAATAGAAATCAGGACCAAAAAAACCCCCAAAAAACAAACCAAAAACCCAAAACAAAACAAATATTCTAACCACTAAGGTTAACAGAGTGGTAGCTGAGGATTAAAATTTAATTTGAGAGTCCTTAACACAGAGACAAAGAAAAATTCATATTCTCATCAGTTTCTCTTAGAGAAAACAATTTTTCCCCTACTAAATTCTGAAGGACAATTCTCTTGGGGAATTTGGATTTAATTGACATTGTGTAACATACCCTCTCCCTTCCTCCTCTTCATCATGATCAGCAGTGACATTTATTGAGAGTTATTTACGAAGTGACATTTATTTGTTGACCCTTATTGAATATGCTAGATCCTGTTCCAAGCACTTAATTTTTTTAAAAGACTTTATTTATTTGAGAGAGAGTGAGAGAGAGCACAAGAGAGAGCACAAGTTGGGGGAGAGGCAGATGATAAAGGAGAAGGAGAAGCAGGCTCCCGCTGAGCAGGGACCCCAATGTGGGGCTTGATCCCAGGACCTTGGATCATGACCTGAGCTGAAGGCAATGTCCCCCAGGCACCCCCCTAGCACTTTAGATATACTACTATTTCGTCCTTGAAATAACCCTAGGAGGTATGTGCTATTGTCATCCTCATTGTCTAGGAGGGAAAATGGAAACATAGGTGAAGTCTTCCACATAACAGACTCGGTTCCTGGGCTACTGATCCTGCTAAAGAGGGACGTTCATCTCCTGAACCTAACACTGAAGGTGCCCTTAAGGACCAGGACTGCCTCATGCCCAGGGATCCCTCAGCCCGTTCACACGCCCCAGGAGAGCCACGTGCTTTCTTAGGTGGAAGAACGGGGAGCTCTGCCTCCGTCAAGATGCCCTTGACCTCAGCTGATGAAGCTGATATTCTGGTCCCACTGCCAAAGTTGTTCTTATTGTGGAAGGGGAGGCAGAAGATTGATTCTGGCCAAGTTCTATTATGTCCTTTTTGAAGTAAGAACTGAGAATCAAGGCATTTTTGAGACATATGGTCCCGCTTCATGGAAACTTATCATCCCATGAGCTGTTCAAATCAGAGAAGCCTGAACCTTCTTCAGGCAGTTTCAGTTCTCTCTAGCGCATTGCCTGCCTTGCTTATAGACTAGAGGGCAATAGATGCTTTCCACGCCAGAAAACCCTCTGACATGAGGACTTGTAGACATCCAGCCCCAAGCAGAAAAGGCAGCAGGATCTGGTGCAGAGAGCAGGCTCCGTGATGAGCTCCAGAAGGCAGAGGGGCCGGGAGCCCTAAGTGGAGAAATCCACCCCAAATATTTTGGTTTAGTGGGGATCCCACGCAAATACTGTGGGACGGCTGAGGGGCTGGAGTGTTCTGAGCACCTACTCACGTGTTCTTTCTCTCTCTCACTTTTGCACAATTAGAGTCACCTCCACGGGCCTTTAGGGTCAGTCCTTCAGAGAATTCGACAGCCCGTCTCTCTAATTCGGCTGAAATGGTCCTTTGGTCTAAGTCAATATCCATCTTTCTTTTGCATTGTCCGCCAGTTGTGGACTGCTGACTGCCGTAGTCCGTCACCAAGTCCGTCACCACTAGTCACGCTTCGCTCTTTGCCTCCAGATTCTCCCTCGCCCGCCCTCCACTCCGCCACGATCTGCACAGGCATATTTGAAATGTGTCACATTCCTCTTCATAATAATCATTATTGTTTCTCAAGTGCTTATTATGTAGCAGGCGTGGAACTAAGAGGGTCACATAAATGAATTCATTTACGCCTCCACTCTACAGGGTGGGGTTGATTATCCCTTCACACAAGAGGAAACTGAGGTTCAGAGATGTCCATTACCACCCAGAGTCTCATAACTGGTAAGTGGCAGATTGGGGTTTTACCCCGGGGACTGACTCCAAAGCCGGCATTTACACCACTCGACCATCTTCACCTTCCACCACTCATTGCACTACTGCGATGACACGTTTGGTTTTTTTTTTTTACAAAAATGGAGCATGTTTACGCCACTCCATGTTGCTTACAGACACCAAAAAGGCAGTTTTTAAAATCAACACTTGACTCAATTTTAATGATGAATACTGGGTTGTATTTACATATGTTGTCTTTTAACTATTTACGAATGCATCGCTACTCCAGTAGATAAATCTCTTAGGACCCAGCATGAAAAAAAAATCCTTGTTAAACATTTTGTTAAAAATCATTTTGTATTGGTGCCAAAACAACAGAAAATAATGAAATTCCTTCGCATTTTATGATATAATTTACATAAACCGTCATGCTCTTCCTATCTGTGAACGTCAAGCGTACTAGTCTGGGCCCCCTCTGGTAACCTCTCGGTGTCATTATGATTTCAACATTGTAAGCCAAGGTTGAGTGGCAACTTTGCCATTTACGTGACACACAGGAGTCTGACTAATTCTTAGAAAGGACAGTGAAGACCGGAACCAGGGAAAGTTTCCCCAGCCCTAAGAGCCTTGAGAAAATGTAAAGCAGGTTCCCAGGCCATCTGTCAGGGCTGTGTGTGTGTGTGTGTGTGTGTGTGTGTGTGTGTGTGTCCCCAATCTCCCCCCCACCCCCTGCCCCGCCCCGCACTGCCCTGAGCACCATAACTGTTGTTAGCACCACCTAGAGTTTGTTCCCAGGACCTCCAGGGACTTTTTCTTACTCTATCTACCCCTGACCCTGACTCCCAAATGTGACCTTGGGCGATCTTCCCTTCTATCCAAGCCTAGGTTTTTCTATTTGTATAAATGGCTCCCCTCCTCTCTTAAGGAATAGGCTTTTGTATTCACTGAGGGAGGAAGGTCTTTGAATAAAACAGCAGCATCCAAATTCGTATTTTTCTTTAGTGTGAGAGACAGCAGAAAGCTAAGCATTCTACTGTGGATTCTAGGGTGTTTGTGGGGGGGTGTGGGAACAACCTCCCAATGACCCAAGGACAGAGAGAATCAAGCATTTCTTCTTTCCTCCTGCAGTGCAGGCAACTCAGCAAACAGGTCTGCCTTCCTCTTCCAGCTTTCTGGAGGGGCCCGGGGTTAGCCCCACAGGCCTGTATAGTTTTCACGGCCTTTATCAACGACATTAGAGTTAGTTATTCTAATCAACACCTCTTTGGTATATAGCGGGAGATGGGTTTTTAAGTGTTCTGGAAATTTCGCCAAGCCAGCTGGTGAAGGCTTGGGGTCATAGGTCACCATAAACACAAATCTAATAGCAGGACACTCGTGGGGCTTTAAATACCTTTATCTACTGGGAGACCCATGCAGCATCCTCGCGGCTCTTAAATCGCATAAAAGAAAATTATATGACTTGGAAGAAGACAATGCAAGTGCTCTAAACCTGCTGCTTCCTATTAGGAAGAAAATGACTGGCGAGCTCAGGAGCCACAGGGAATCGTCAGCACCAGTACCATAAACCACGTGGGTTCTTCAGGAGGAGAAACAATTTCTCGGCTCCAGACCCAGGAGGAATGGAGAGAACAATGAAGGGAAAGGGATCTAAAGACAAACGTTAAAAACAGAAGGAAAATTGGGAAAGAGAAGTCCGCTGGGTAATTCATTCAAGAGGGGAATTAATTTCAGGTCAGACTAAGCTGCTTTGGGACTTCCCTGCTGAAATAGGGTGGCTGCTCAGGGTCCCACTGACTTCTGCATAGAACTCAGGGAGTGCCTCCCTCCTGAGGGGGTCTCAGATATCTCAGGCTCTCTGGACTCAGTCCCCCTAACCATCCCTTCTGGCCACAGAGAGGTTCAAGGGCTGGAGAGGCATTCCTAGGGCTGGAAAGCTTCTGCAGACCCACAGAGGGACCCAAGGGCACTGAGACCTCCACAACCCATGTGGAGTCCGTTGCATTCTCATAGTGCCCCGGCCTCAGCCCAATTCCCTAATTTTGCAGATGGATTATCAGCAATTTAGGGGGCACAGAATCTATCTATCCATCCATCCATGCATCCATCAAACCCACAGAAACCAAACTCCCTAAAACAGCAAGGGAAGCAAGCCACCGCGAGCCTGGGGCATGTAATTCCTTAGACTGCTTTTCTGTTCTGCACGCTGTGATGACCAGAGACCAACTACCGTTTGTAATCGGGGTCTCTGAGACCCTCTCTGAGGGTGCCCGGACCCTCAGGCCACTGTGTTGCTGGGAACCTCCTTGACAGTTAGTTGAGGGGATTTCTACTGTCTCTTCTCTTTCTCTCAAAGGGTGCCAGGATGGGCCCAGCACGGGGAGAAGAGCTGGAGGAGACCATTCTTCCCCAGAGAGTAACCATGATGGTTTTGTAGCCCACAGACCAGTTACAATGAGTTTAAATGACTTACAGTATATTAAAGGATGCGCAAGGGTGTTTAAACATACCACTATATCCCAAGGCTCCACGGCATATAGCAAAAGCGAGATGTCTAATAAGATACAATTAAGGCAATAGAAAAAGAATGGCTTACAGAGCAAATAAAGGAATATTTGAATAATCTGAACCTACATAAACAAATAAATCATCTTGCATCCTTGGGTGATAATAAAATTAGGTAATAAACTGTAGGATTGGAAAATGTCTTTGATTGCACAGGACTAAGGGAGGAAAAAGTCTAGCTTGGTTTTGATCCTCATAAATGTTATGAGTGATGCTTGAAATCACAACTGAAAAACTCTATTACAGGCCATTAGGTAAAACAAGTAAAACCGGGAAGTGGAAAAAAGGCCTGATACAGAAGCCTTGCATACGGTGGGTGTCTGAGACCCTAACGTGTCTTGTTGGTGGGCTGGGGCAGGCTATGCAAGATTAGAAAACGTCACTAAGGGTGTTACCCCAAGCAGAGCAACTTCTGACTCTCCCACTCACCTGAGACAAGGTCCAGCATGGATTTCCTCATAGACTGGCTCATTCTACCAGTATTTGTGGGCATTGATTAAGCAGGCTTCGCCCTGCGCCTGGGCGACATCAGGGAGAATAAGACAAACAAAGTCTTTACTGTCACGAGGCTTAAGTTCTGTGGGGAGTATATTGAAAATAAACAAGTAAGTCCGTAAACAGACAAGATAAAACCAGACTGATAATTGCTGTGAAGGGATGACAACTGGTGCTCGCAGGTGACTGGGGTGGTAATAGGAGAAGGGTAAGATAAGGATAGGAGATCCGGGAGGGTCTCTCTGGGGAGCCGAGTGGCATTTGAGCAAAGATCTGAATAGTTAATATTCAGTTAATAATCAGTTAATATTCAGTTAATAATCTGAGAAAGACATGGTCATATGGAAATCTCGGGGAAAGACCCTGTAGGTGGCAGGAATGACATGTGCAAAGGAGCTGAGAAGGCCACAAGTCCTCTGTACCTAGAAACCGAAAGAACCAGCATGTCTGGGAAAGGCCCGGGGAGCCTGGGAAAGGTCTGAGATGCAGGGGATGGGGGTGGAGGGCTAGATCTGGGAGGGCTTTGTCACCAAGAGTGACAAATATGGGCCTTAATCTAGGTGCCAGGAACCCAGGGAGAGTAGGGAGGGATGCGTTCTGGCCCAGTTGAAAGTCTAGGTCATAAACTTACACTGGTACTTGTGGGAGCCTCCCCAGCAGAAGAAGGAGCTGGGAAAGGGGAGGAGATAGTGTTGGACATGGGTCAGCTGCGACATGGCCACCAGGGCAGGCTTGGAAAAACCTCCAGACTGGTCAGCAAGCTATGTTTTCCAACTCGTAGACAGAACAGTGGGAAAAGCCGAGCAGAGAGAACAGCAAATTCAAGCGGACCACCCCTCACTGGGCGCTGCTCTGTGCCATGGGGACACTTTACACACATTCACTCGTTCTGCCCTAACAACCACCCTATTCCCATCCCTGTTCCAGAGGAGGAAACTGAGGCCTGAGGTGGGGCGGGGGGGTTAAGTAAGTTGTCCCAAACCTGCAAGTGAGGTAGGGGTGCCGATCCAAAAACTTGAGCACGCGTCGCCCTGAATTCCCTGCAGCCACCCGCAGAACTTGGCTTTCCAGCCTTCTCAGGACGCTTGCCTGCATTCCAGGAGACGCCCTCCTTCCATTTGCTGACTCTCCCCTTTCTGGCAACGCCATCTTCAGTAGATGTCTGCTATACGGAACTAAGAGTCCTAGCTCCTGAATCTGTAAGCCCCTGGTTGCGGAGGAAGAGCTAGTTTCTACGCGACAACACAGGCCCTTCGGCTGGTGTCTCAGTGGAAAAGGGATGTTCCCATCTCTTCCACAGATAGTTACACTGACAACACTGTTCATCACAGAGAGCCTTTGTGACACACTTACAGTGTATCAGGCACCGCTCTGAGTCCTCCCTGTGTGCTGGCTTATCCAGTCCTTGCTGACAACACAGCCTGCGGACCAGTCTGGAGGTTTGTTCAAGCCTGCCCTGGTGGCCATGTCCAACACTATCTCCTCCCCTTTCCCAGCTCCTTCTTCTGCTGGGGAGGCTCCCACAAGTACCCAGTGTAAGTTTACGACCTTGACTTCCAACATGGGCCAGAACGCATCCCTCCCTACTAGGAAGTGTGTGGCAGTACTCTCTTCCTTTAGGGGAAACAGAGGCACAGAGATAGTTATGAGTTGAATTGTGTCCTACCCCAACATATTTTGAAGTACTAACCCCTTCATACTTCAGTGTGTGACCTTACTTGGAAAAAGGGTTGTTGCAAATAAGTTGAGATATGTTGAGGTCATACCACAATAGGGGAACCCTCCATCTGATATGGCTGCCGTCCCCACAAGGAGAGAGAGAACACCATATGAAGATGGAGGGAGAGAGTAGAGCGATGGCCCACCTACGAGTCAAGGAACAGCAAGGACCTTGGACAGCCACCCGAAGTTTAGAGAGAGAGGAACAGATCCTTCCTTAGAGCATCCAGAAGGAACCACTCCCACCAACACCCTGATTTCTGATTTCTAGCCTCCAGAACTGTGAGAGAATACATTTCTCTCTCAAGCTACCCAGTTGGCAGTACTTTTTTCTGGTAAGGTCTCAGCAATGAAATCAGAGAAGTTAAGCCATTCGCCCACGGCCACACAGCTGACGGAGTGGTAGAGGGAGTGTCAGCGGGGGTGGGCGCCTCAGCCCTTCTTCTCTGCGTCACGCCCTGCCTAGCAGCCCTGGATGTTGTGTCCGAAGGGACACCTAAGCAGATGGCCAGCTTGAGCCGCGGGAGAATCACGGCGTGCCTTTCTCTCTCCGCCCCTCCTCACCGTGGGGCTAAGGCAGAGAGGGTAAAGAGTTCATGAGTGTGCAGGAAAACCTAGAGGGGACAACCGACTGGAGTGAAGGCGGGCCTGCTACACCCTCTCTGACGGGGTCCCCAGCATCTCTCTCAAGACCTGCCTGGACTCTGTGGCCTGGGCGCGTGCGTGTGCAGGAAGGTGCCAGCAACTTGGGACTTGTTTGGCCTCCCATCGGCTGGATGACTTTGGCCCAGGTGACTGACTTCCCTGTGCCTCAGTTTCCTTAAGTGGAAAAGGAGGCCAAGTCTGACCCCTCCTCCCCCAGTGCTGTTGTGGCAAACATGGCAGTGCAAGTAAGTGTGTCTGGACCCAGAGCAGGACATAAAGATGAGACCATGAGCAGACGTCCTCTGTTCTGTCATTCCCCAGCCACGAGGGGCCCCAAGTGAAAGCCACCTGGCGTTCCTCTTTCCTTCCTTTTCCTTGGCTTTGTTTACGCTGGGCTGACTGTGGCTTCTCAAGTTTAGCCCTTAGTATGCGCAGCTCTCCCCCAAGCTTCCAAGTGGGATGATCTACATGAAAAATTAATTGTGTATTTTTGTTCTCCTTTTTTTTTTTTTTTCAAGTGGAGAAATTATTTAGGGCTTTGGGGAAGACGGGGCACCTATTTGCTATGCAGTGGCTCATCCCCTTAGCCATCACCCCTGCCATGTTCAGCAAATGATTCTTCTATTCTCTTCCCGGCAGGTGGTCTCACAGCTACATGTGTTCCTCGCATCCAGCAGGGTGCTCCGGGAACGCAACATGGTGATGACTGCTGTTTCTAATTACTGCCATATCAGGAGGCAAAGGAAAGAAACTTGGCCGGCTGCTGGGCTGTGGTGGAAGCGCTGACATGCTTGGTTATCAGGCTCCTGGGGACAGCGGGGCCTGGCGGCCTGACTGGTCACTTGAATGTGGACTTGCCTTTCCCCAGACAAACCTGACCACTGGATGACTGCCAGGAACAGGGCGATCGATACTCCCTTATTTACTGAGCACCTAGTATGCTCCTGGTTTTATGTCGAGCCCTGGGGCTGGGGTGGGGGGGAGACAAGCAGTCACAGACACACCTCCCTCCCTCCGTGTAGCTGGGGACAAGGACAAAAAGAAATAAAGAGAAAATAATTGCTCCATTTGTCCATCCAGTGGCATTAATTCAGAGCTGCCCTGTGGAATGTATAGTCTAGTCGGGGGGAGACAGCAATCAAATACCATCCCAAATAGGAAGGCACAAACCATGGTCAATGTTATGAAAGCAAAGTACGGAGGTTGGTAGAGCCCAAGTGGGGACCTGAGGCCTCTGGGGTTACAGGACTTCTGCATGAACTGCTGCGAGCTTGAATCCTGGACCAGGGAAAGCAAGGTTCCTCTAGGAAGTGTTTAGAAAGAATGAACGAGAATTAGCAAGCTGTTAGGTGTAGTGGGGAGGAAATTGTTAAGTCTGACTTCTAACTTTCTAACTAGAAGAGCTGGAAATCAGGAGCTCTTGTGACACAGGGCACTTGGGATGGGGAGTGACTTTTGCAGGGGAAGCAGCACAGGGCAGGACACGTGCAGGGACAGGCAGGGCGACTGGAGATGTTGGGTGAGGTGGGCGGGCAGGCAGCCGGAGCCCAGGGTTGGGGCTGTAAGAGGCGGGGGCTTGGGGTGGGGAGCCTACAGGCAAGTGAACACAGGTGTGGGGGCGCAAGTCTCAAGCTGGGGAGCTGCCCTAGCTAGGGCTGCAGAGGGGAGGCAGGATGCCCCCTTACACTGCCCTGGTGTGCGGTCATTGTGCAGCCAGACCCAGAAACTCGCTTCAGGCCATCTCAGTGGTGTGTGTGCATATACATGGTGTGTGGTGTGTATATGTGTGTGTGGTATGTGTGCGCATGTGTGGTGTTATATCCCAGGGCAGAAAAGAGCTGGACCACCGGGGAGGGGGCCTTGGAAGTCATTTAGGGCAGCCTCCCCTTCTGTCTTTCCGGGGACACATGAGCTCTCATCTCTGCCTTTCTCTGTGTATCTGTCCCATGTTCCTGACTCTGTCTGCTGGCTGTTGGATACTGGAGTGACTGTTCCTTGCCTCTTCATGGCCATACTGTGGCTTTTTAGTTCAAGAATCCAATATTATCCATCCAATCGTTCATTCAATAAAACTTACTGAATATCTACTGGGTGTCAGGCAGTATTTAAGGCACTGGGGTACAGCAGATATCAAAGCGAGGCCTCTTATTTCTAGTACGAAAAACATAGTAAACAAATGATACACTATTTCATGTAGCAATACGCTGTGAAGAAAAAGAAAGCCGAGCGAGAGTCTGGAAGGTGCCACTGGGAGGGGGGGGTGCGGAGTGCCAGTTTCCTAACTGCTGTCTGGAGAGGCCTGGCTCTGAAGTGAGTGATCTGTACAGGTAGGTGAGTTGCGAGTGCTTCCAGCAGAGGGGAAAGACAGCTGAAGACCCTGAAAGGGGGCATCGCTGAGGCCTTCAAAGAAAGGCCAGCCTACAAGTGTGGCTTGTGTTATGGTATGGAGTCGGCCATCCCTCAATTAGACAGAGAACACTCTCGATAATGGAAGTCACACAGCGAGGCTTATTTGACAGACTTAAGTTTGGGCCCAAGTATACCCGACACAGCGGAGTAGGGACTTGGACCCCGAGCCAGATTACAGCTAGGGTTTGTAAAGGCAGAGAAGGAGTGGACTCGGCGGTGGGTGAGGACAAAGGGGGTTATGCATGATGTAAGTCTCTAAGGAATTTTGGAAACAGGTCTCCAGGACCTTGAGGGGGTAGCTATTGTCTGGGGAAAGTTTACTCATTACCAATAATAAAAATCTTCCTGTGAGACCCTTTAGATATATATCGGTGGGTCATATGCTTGGGAATGATTGCTGACACTATCTTGGAGGTTTAGAGATAAGGTGTCACATTTCTCCTATCAAGTGTCCTTGTTAGTGAGATTTGGGTTTAGAAGAAATTCAACTTTATTTAGGGCTTGAGGAACCGAGTTATTTGCCTCTGGAAATTGTGCTATTGTTAAGATAGCTTCTCTGTTGTAAATCTCTAGGACATTGGTAAACCAAGGGAGACTCCTGTCTTGCAGGATTGTGATCTCTGCAACTTAACTATTTGTTTTCCTTTTTCCTTTCCACCAGGAGTGGCAGAGGAATGTCACACATACTACCAAGGGGAGGGGAGCGAGTGGAGAGGGGGTGCAAGGTGCCAGCTTTTGCTTTGCCAAGATGTCTGTACTTATGTCAGGGCTACAGCCTTGTTTTTCTTGGCCTCCACAGCTTGTATGCAGTGGGCAGGGGAGCGCCTGGTGGAGACTGGCCAGCAGGGGCGTAGAGGAGGGAGCTGTGTGACCCTTGCTGTAGCAGGGGGGCTAGGGATCAGGGGCGGCATCCAGGTGAGATATCCCAGTGATCCGGGGGGAGGGGGTAGAGCTGGGAAGCTGACGAGAGAGGAGGTCACCGTCTGGACAGGTTAGAAGGCTGAAGAGTTCTCAGTGGATCGAACTGATTTTGTTTCTGGATCTTTTAGTTCAGCTTTTTGACGGAGAGAATCTTACATGCCCAGAGCGCCCTGTGCATGAACTGACGGGAGACGGAGAAGGAGAGGGTCCAGTTCAAACCCGCAGCCCTCCCAGGGAGTGAGAGAGGAGAGACTCTGGTGTCCCGAGGTTGGCCTGTTCCCTTCACTCACGCCGGCTGGGAATGGCGTTCGCAGCAGCCAGAGCCGGCGACGGAGGCGTCCTCATTCCAGCCGTCAGCTTCAAAACCCGGGGCTCCGCGAGGATGGGGAGCTTGCCCTCGCCCGCACAGCGGGTGCAAGGAAGAGCCTGGCTCCCACCTCTAAAGCCTGCGCTGCGGGAGGAAAACGGGGACAGGGACAGCGCGGGGACGGGGGCAAGGTCTCGGAGGCCCCGAGGGAGCGTCTGATGAGGGACCGCGCTGACCGTGCGCGCGCGGCAGGCAGCGGCGAGGGAGGGCGCTGAGCGGCGGCCCCCACGCGGGCCCGCGGCCGCGGCTGCTGACTCGGCCGCGCTGCCCCGGGAGCCGGGGAGCCCAGGCCCGGTCAGTGGCCCGCGGGGGGCTGTAGGCGGGGGGAGCCGGGGCGGGGGGTGCGCGGCCAGGAGGACGCTGCCCCCTGCCGGCGGTGCCCGCGGGCACCCGCCGCCTCCTGGCCTCCGGCGCCCAGAGTTGGTCCGTTAAACTTGGGCGGGGCCCTGCGAAACTGCCCGGCAGGGGCCTCTGTTTCCTGTTCCTTGTTCGGTGCGGATCGATTTCAGCGCTGCTGTTCCCTGTGTTCACTTTGGCCCAGGGGGACAAAGAGCCCCTTGTCTGGGGCCTTGCCATCTCAGTGGCAGAAGGTGAGGAAGAGAGAGAGAGAGAGAGAGAGAGGGGGAGAGAGGACGGGAGGGAGGGAGAGGAGAAAGAGGGAGGGAGGGAGAAGGAGAAAGGAGGAAGGGAGGGACCACAGAGGCTGGGAGGGAGTCAGGAAGGGAGGGGAGAAAGGTTGGGTATCACTGCTCACTGTCCAGGTGACTGGGAGAGGAGAGCATAACCCCCCAGGGAAGGGACAGAAGTGCGTGGACAACAACCCAATCTCTCCCCATCTGCCTGGGCCAAGGGCAGCTCCCCAGCTCTCATTCAGTTGTTTGCACCAGGAGGAGGACAAGCAGTGGCACCAGGCTGGCTCCGAACACCAGTCCCCAGGCCATCCTGCAAGTCTGTCTGGATCCCCACAGACTTGCCGGCTAGCCTGCTCCACACACTCCCAGGGCCCGGCTCCCCTCGGCTCTCCACATCCCTCATGCTCTCACCTGAGCCTCCCTCCTCCAGGATCTCCTGGCTCTTCTTCTTAACAGTTTTTTTCCCCCCTTAAGAACAAACAAACAAACAAACCCAACACAGAAATCCGAGTGGAAATCATTTTTAGTTACAGATTTTGGTCAGGATCCCTAGCTAATCATGTTGCACTGGAGTGATGATTCCTTACTTTCAAGACTGCAGAGTGAGGAAAATGTTGCCTCCAGCTTGATTTCTAATAGGAAAAAGGAAAAAGTGAAAGCTGAAGCCATTTCAGTTCTCATAAACCCAGGGGATCCCCGGCACAGGCGTTGGGGGGCCCTATCATCCCTCCCGGTGGAACCGAGGATGAACCCACAGGCTGTTGCTTACTGTATATCTGTTCATAAAGAGAAAAGGTGGGACGGACACAGCCTAACTAGGAATTCACATTTTCAGAGAATGACACCACAGATACCCGTGTGCCCGGAGAAGTGCATCTTATCCAGACCTGGAATGGAGGCTTGGGAAGGCCAATCCTACTTGTAAGGGTAGCAGCGACCATGGGAGGAGGGGCAAGTGGGAAGACCTGTTAAGTCAGGGAGAAAGAACCAGTGAGGAGCACAGAGTGCCCATGATAAGCTGAATTTTTGTCCAGGCTGCAGATGTTATGATTTGTAAGATATTGGGGTTTTTTTTTTAGTTGATATTCTAATTTTGGCCTCACAGCAACCTTGAGAAGTAGAAAGAGCTGGTAGATTTATCTGTACTTTCCTACATAAGATCAACAAAGCTCAGGAAAGATTAAGTGATTGAACTGAGGGACACAGCCCATAAATGAGGGGCTAAATGTTTTGACTCTTTGCTACCTGTTATTTTTATTACTACAAGAAGCTTCTAGAAGATGAACATAGGTTCTACCAAATGTTCAAGTAACCATTATTCCTTTCTTCGTTAGGAATTCTGGGTATGCCCCAATGGTTCTGTTGGGGAATGAGCAAAGGCAGTAGAGAGCAGAGTTAATGAAGGCTAACTTTGACCGTGACTTACAATCCACTACTTCAGTTAAGTGTAGGTTCATTGGTCCAAGGCTGCAGCCCTGTTCTCACAGGTGGAGATGGTGACAAGATTTGTGATTATCAGGGATCAGCTGGTGTTCTTGGGTTGCAAACGACAGAAATCAGGTTGGGTAAGTGAAGCAGAGGATTGTGTTGGAAAGATTTCAGGCAGCTCTCAGGGTCCACGGGAAGACGGAAGAACTGGACAGGGACCAAGGCAGTGGCCTGGGCAGTGGGTGGGGGAGGAGGTGGTACCGATAAGGCAGGAACCAGTTGGGGGCAGCACTGGGTCAGTGCGGTCAGAATGAAGGGTGGACTGTCTGGCTCGCCTTCCCTGAGTCACTTGCCATCCTCTTGGCCAGGGCCTACTTGACAGTGCCAGTGAAGTGACCTGCCGTCAGGAAAGGAAAACAGAATTTTCAGTCACTGACAGAGGGGAAGCTGGGAAGATGATATCCACCCTTTCCGTGGACCCCTCCAGCCCCATGCCGTCTTCCAGTAAAGGAGTTTTGCTTGCCCCAGTCCAGGATCTTCTGTGATGTGGACAGAGGGGTAAGTGAGGAGGGTTGGCGGTGGTGATGAAGGGGTTCAGTCAGTCAGCGCAGGGAGTGAGTAGGGAGGAGAGAGGAGGAAGGTCTGCATGCCTTGTTTGGTGCTGGGGCTGAGGAAGGTTTGGATTTAGAGTACCTCCCAGACAGTGTCACAT
Organism: Mellivora capensis; assembly: GCA_004024625.1. Lineage (NCBI taxonomy): Eukaryota > Metazoa > Chordata > Mammalia > Carnivora > Mustelidae > Mellivora > Mellivora capensis. The sequence goes on from PISX010003293.1 coordinate 111,916, forward strand.
AGAGCAAAGACAAGGTTCTCCCGAGATGTGTTGTGGTGAGTTATGAATTGAGTCGGGTTTTTTTTTTTCTTGTTAAAGATTGTATTTATTTATTTGAGAGAGAGTGTGTGTGCACAGGAGCAAGGATGAGGGGCAGAGAGAGGGAGAGAGAGAATCCCAAGCAGCCTCCATGCTGAGTGCAGAGCCTGACACTGGGCTCAATCGCGTGACCCTCGTGACACTGAGATCACGACCTGAGTAGAAATCAAGAATCTGATGCTAAACCGACTGAGCCACCCAGGGGCCCCTGAATTGAGTCAGTTTTAATGTACTTCATGAGTTGCAAACAAAGACTAGCAGTTCCCTTTTATTAATACGTGGGTCCTGGTTCATGTGACTTTGAGTGTGACTTTATGCACAGACTGGATTGGGCTCTGGATTTTATTAGGGTTACAGTGATATTTAGTGTTTGTCATCAAAATTCTTGGAAAGTGAGTGGCCTACGGTTTGCAGGGCAGGAAGATGAATATGACTGAATTGATCCAGGCCCTTCTTTTTGTCCTTGTTCTGGAATTACTCATTTTAATTTTCTGATGAGGAAAATTTTTAATCTGCTTAAAATTTCCTTAAGTATGTAAAATCTGTAATGACTTAATTTTCTAGAAAGGGAGCATATTTCTGGTCAGGGCTTAGGATGTACTCAGATGGGTCCTGCATTTCCATTGTTATGGTTCCCTTATAAACAGCTTATCATTTTCATTACAAATAAGACCTTGTGTGCAAAATTATATGTGTGTGTATATATATATAGGCACATGATCTAACTCATTAAAGTTTAATTTGTTAGTCTGTCATGTTACTCAAATGCCAACAGTACTATCGTCATAAGAACTAACTTCCAGAGTAAGTATTTCACGTGCATAGTAACCCTGTGAGGTAAATCTACTCTTATCCCCATTGTACAGATGAGAAGAGTAAGATTACTCGTTTGTCTATAGTCACAGAGGTAATAGGAAAGAACAATTTGCACAGTTGCCTCACTGATTAGTTCGAGCTCCTAGTGTGGCTCATTTACCACGATGCTCTAATATTCAGAACCCAATCTATTATACTAGCATCATTAAGAGAACTAAAAAAAAAGGCCATTGGTAGGTTAATGAATTAATTTTGGATTAATTAGGGTTTGCTAATTAACTAATTTAAATCTTTCTGGGGTATTTACTATGTGCTAGGCCCTGTGGATGCAGTAGTGGGCTAGGATAAATGTCTTCCAGACATTTCAAAGACATCTTCGAAGATGTCTTCCAGGATCTTCGAGCCTGGTGGAAATGTCAGATGATAATCAAATAATCCCCAAAATTAAATGTAATTATAAATTTGATAGGGATACATTCTTTGAGGGTGAAGGAAGTAGTAGTGATAGATGGAGAAAAGACAGGAATGAAAGGGAAAGAGATATCAGCCATCCACCAGTCTCACATTTCTCACGTCCTGTAGGTATACGACCTTGTCAGTTGCCACAGATGGAACGACGATCAACGAGATGTAGTCCTTGCTCTCAAGAGGAAGTCAAGACAGAAAACCTGTGTGTGTGAAGAACCAGAACCTTATGCCTAAAAACATGTGTTAAGATGACAGGATGATGGAGTTAGTGTATGACAGCTAACATCTCTTGGCACACTTGGAAGTACACCCCCTGGGATAACTCAATACTCCTTAAAACAGCCCTCTTGGGTAAGTACTATTCTTATCCTCAAGTGCATGGGAAGGGGATGGAGAGCAAAGAGGCAAGGACATTTCGCAAGTTTCTGCCTAGGGTCTGGGAGAAATAGAGGTGATGAGTTTTAAAGAAATGACTGGAAAGTGGAAGAAAGGGAGCGACAAAATGTTATGGGTGTTCAGAGCGGGGACAGCATACTTCTGGCTGGAGGAATCAGGAGAAACTTCCTGGAGGAGTGGTATTTGATGTGGGCCTTGAAGGATGGGGTGAATTCTGCAAGCAGAGACTGGGGCTGTTGGCACAGATGGTGGCACACACCAAGGCAGGGCATGTCGCAAATGTGCTGCACTGGGTATGGCTCTCCCTGGGAGCTGTGCAGAGCAGTGGCTCCTCTACCTGGCTGTGCTTCAGTCTCCTGGAAAACTTTTTACAAACTTAGATTCCTGGGATCCACCCCAAGGCTCTCATTAAGTAAATTAGAGAACACCCATTTTTACAAAGCATCCTGCCTGAACCGGATGCATAGGACGGTAGGTTGAGATGGGGTGTGGCCAGATTCTGCATGGCCTGGGGCTTGGGAGCTAGGAGTTTGCTTTAGGGTAGGACAAAACTGAGAGAAGGCAACGCAGGAGCCAGGCTTCTTCCGGGTCAGTCTATTTCAGGAAGTTGGGCTTTTCCTTGCCCAAAGGCAAGGAGACGAATAGTGGCTAGTTAATTGCACCTGCCAGAAGTTCCACCCAGGATGGGGCAGTGAGAGTGGCCAGAGCATTCCAATGAGTCCGGGTGACCGAGTCGGCAGGACTTGGGACCCAGACAGATGGGGAGGGGAGGAGAGCAGCTGGGCCGTGCACTGCTCGGCCACTTCTGGACCGGGTGGCCAGACACCACGGCAGTCTCCAGCGAAGTGTTTGCTCCACAAAGGAAGATGAAGGAGGGCGGGTGGCTCATGGCCACTCATGAGCCTCTCATGACACAGGTGTCGGGCCTGAATCTTTCTCTCTTCATTATGTCTGCCCGGGAGAAGCTTCTAAGATAGAAGCCTCTTGGAAGCCCAGGTAACATTTCAAAAATCCTTCTGGCTGAAAGGACGGGTTCTTGTATAGAGTCCGAACGGAAGCAGGATGCAGGAACAATGCCATCACGACGGAGGCCGAGGAAAGGCTTGAGTAGATCGGTCTTGGCTCAGAGGACAGTTTCAGCCAAATAACAGCATCAGTGATTGTAACGCTGACAGCTACTGGGTACTAAGTGTGGGACGACCACCGTGTTCGAAGCTTCATCTGGGTCATCTCATTTAGGCCTGAGGAAGGCCAGTGGAGGCACTCTTAGCTCAGGTAGGCAAACAACGCAACGAGGCCGAGGTCCCCCAGCTCCTGAAGGGCAGAGCCGAGATGCTGTTTGAGCCGCTGGTGGGGCCGTGGGGCCTCTGGGCGGCATGTGCTTGAGGGGGGACATGGATGGCGAGAGCTCCGGGCCTGGAACCAGAACCTCCAGGGCCAAATCCCAGCTCTCTCTCTCCCCAAAGCCTCAAACCCCGGCCCAGTTCTGGCCCTTGAAAATGTCCACAGTAGCCCCTGCTCTCCCAGCTTCACTGGGTGGCTTCGAGGCTTGAGCGAACAGAGAAGGAAGCGGAAACACCAGAGGTCCTGCTCTGCCCGCTGCCAATGCAGGGAGGACCCACTCTGCTGTCATTTATTCATTTAAAGGCCAAAGTCTCAGGAGAGAGTGTAAGAGACAGCGTCTCTCAACTCCCTACAGAGCAACAAACCCGGAGGCCTGGTGGACGCTGGAAGGTTCCGGATGATTGATCCTCACGCGAAGGGGCAGGGGAAAGACATGAAGGAGGAAGGCCAGCACTCCTACCCTGGCGCACAAGAAGCAGTGGGAGTGAACAAGACATTGGAGACGTCCTTTTCCATGAACCTCAAAACCTGGGAGATGACGGGATCAATAGATCGTCATTTTGAAAGCAACTAAAGGACGGGAAGGTGATGGTAACCATGGGGTGCGCGGGCTCGTCAGACACAAATCTTCTAACACTGGGACAGTTGCTTTCCATCCCAAGATAACTAACTGGCTTTGGCTTGGGCCCAACAAAAAGTAGATTTAGGGGAATATTGAGGTTCAACGAAGAAATCACTCTCACTTGAGCTTTCTCTGAATCTCAACTCGGGGAAGTGGCAGCAAACGCCCTGGTTCTTCTAAATGAGGGGAGTGGTGGGGGGAAAAAGAGGAATGAGAAACTGCAGTTTGCTCATCTTGAGACGGTGGCTGAGTCCGTTTCCTTCCCACCTAAGGTGAAATTCTTCCACTGAGGCAGGGTTAACTTGGGGCTGCCAAGTTGTAGAGGAAGAATGTTTATTGATTGCACTCATGCATTTTACAAGGAAAGAGATGCCCGGGATTGTTCTGAATCTGTTTTATGGTGGAACTGTATCTTAGAGCAAAGTATTTTATTTTTAAGCATCAGCTGTGCAGAGCCCTGGTGGTCCTCAGCTGCCTCAGGCAAGTGTTTTGTTTTCCGAACTAGAAACCAAGAAAATTTAAGGCAGATGTGCAACCTTCCTCCTCTGCGAGCTCCCTCCCGCCCACCAGCCCAGCCCAACCCCAATCCGGGGTGAGACCTTGAGGAACACTCTGGGTCTGGGGTGACGGCCTTCTCCCCCAGCCTCCAGGTCCCAGCTGTAGCACGGCCTCGGGGCCGCTGTGGGGCTGTGCGGTGTTGATTGTTTAATCTGGTGCTGTCTGTCAGATATACGAGCAGGAGGATCTGTCAGATGGGGTTTATCTTGCCTCACCAATAAATGCAATAAAGCCTCTGCATGTCATGGTTTGTGGCTCTCGAGGTTGATAAAACGTCGATAAGCCTGTAGGATCTGATCTGCCCATATGGTACTTACATGATTATTTATGGTTTAGGTGTGAGTCTCGTCACTCACTCCTCCAGCCAACGTTTATTGTGCACCTACCATGTGCCAGGCACTGTGCTAGAAGCTGCTGATATAAAAATAATTGAAAGACAGCCCCAGCTGAGGTTGTTTTTTTTTCTTTTTTGACACCCTCTAGCTCTTAAAAGTCTGGAGAGAGTGGAAGGGAAGACTGACACAGACGCACACGGTTGTGCTTCAGCGTAATGAACACAAGGATAGAGAGATGTCACAGGAGACAGAAGAGAACTTGTGAGGGTTTCTATAAGAGGCTCTTTGGAAGAGGAAGGAGATTGCTTATCTGGGTCTTAGAGGGCTCAGTAAGTGCTTCCCAGACAGTCTAGATTGGAAAGTCACTGTAGGCTGAATGACTGGGACAGAGAGTTGGGGGGCCCTTGAGATGAATCAGGGTGCTGTTGCTGGAAGAAAGGGAACTGGATGCCAGGCAGGCAGAAAGATAGCAGAGTTGCCTCTAGAATTCCAAACATGCCCTAAGTGCCTTGAACTGGAAACCTGGGTTAGTCTTGACCTCCAGAGTAAGTGGGGATCCACCATAATCACATGCTGCAGGATCAGTCTTATTCCCCAGCTGCAGGGTGGGGCCCCTTGAGAAGCAGCTGTCAACAAAGACTTGCTCCCTTTCTGCCCCAAGAACAGCAGGCACTTAGTACCTTTCCACCAGGGGCGTTCCCCTCACTGTCTCAATGTCCACCAACTGTGGCTGGAGGCCCAACCAGGTCCACTTCCTGATTAGTCCTTGAACCTCATGAGCTGCTCCGGCCAACAGGGCCATACAGGGCTGCATGCCGATTCCCCTCACATAGAGCTAAAATGTCCCCCAGTATAGGGGAATTGCTGCTGTAGGGAGATTAGGACACATACTGTCACAAATTAAAGTGACAGGAAGCTACTTAGCCCTCAGCTGGAAATGGTCCCTAAAAGATGATTAGGGTAGTCAGGGTTTTCACACTTCATGACTCCAGGCAGACTGGGAAGGGAAGGGAGCTGGGATGGGAGCAGAAACAAGCCCTGGGCAAGGAGGCCTCTGGGAGTAGGGCCAAGGTCAGATCCAATGTCACAGATAGCCCGGTTTCTTTGGTACCACTTCCACTGGCTCCTTGGCCAAGGGAGAGAGGCTGCAGCTGAGGAGAAAGAGCACCAGAGCAGGGATGGGGAAACTGGAAGCCTGGGCCCAGCTCTTCTTTGAATAGGCTGAGTCACTCGGGACAAGTGGCTTTCTGTGTCTGTTCCCTCATCTGTGAAATGAGGGGTGGCCCATCTATGAAGAGTGTTGTGAGGGTCACAGGATATGAGGTGCTCTGAACTTCATCTGCTTCTTCATTTGTACATGGGAGGATTTGGCTCTGTCTCTAGGTCCTTCACAGCACTAACATCCAATAGCTACTTTGAAAAATGAAAACCTATAATGCAAATACTTCGTGTTATTTTTGTTGATGTTATTATTCCAAGTGGTAAATGAAAGATCTCACTGAGGTACTAAATAACCTGCTATTCTCCACTGGCCAGTTCTTAGCCAAAGAGAGCAGGGCAGCTCTGAGCTTATGACTGACCGGATGCTTCTCTGTGGAGCAATATCATGGCGGCCTGCTTGCAGAAGAGACTTTCACTGCAAGAGGAATCATAAAGGAAATTGCCAGAATCTCCCCCTGACAAGTTATTCAAACTTACTTAATAGCAAAAAGGATATTTCTGGTAAGGAATGGGTATAACGGTAAAAGAACTAATCTGACTTTGGCTAGATTAAAAAAAAAAAAAAAAACAACTTCTAAACGGGAACCCATGCAGGGTTACAGAGAGAAGCATAAGATCCCTCACTGTGATGCTAGGGAAGCAGGACATCTGAGCACAAAGCATATAATAGAGGTAAGTTAGATGAGAATATATGGAGAGCGGCCAAGATCCACAGAGCATTCCTTGGTTAGTCGGTGAATGAATGGCAGAGAGTGGCCTGTGAGGGTGGGAACAGGTGCTGTGGGAGCCACGTGCATGATGTTTGAGGTTTAAGAGCTCACAGGGAACGGCCAAGATGGCAGCTGCCTCGCTGGGTCCCACAGAAGCAGAGGTCCAGGGGCCAAAGGGAAGGGGATGTGGCATGGGCTTCATTAAATCCAGAGTAGTCATTTCTTTTCTGTATCGACACCCTCTTGTACCTTCTGCTTCCCCAGATTCACTTTGGGGCTTGGCAGATTTTAAGGTCTCCTACAGGAAGGTTCTCAAGAAAGAGGCCTCTGGCTTAGGAAACTGTGTATGTCAGCTAGGGGGAAATCACTTGTTTATACCTAACAGGCTTTCTCTGGGGGCAGATAGGAAGCAAGAATGGATGGGAAGTACCATGGGGAAAGAAACTGAACTCGGGGGCCAGCTGGCCCCACATTTGGATCTCCTACAAATCACTCAAACTCTCAGGGTCTCAGTTTTCTTATTTGTAAAATGGGGTTGATTCTCACAGCTGGTTGTGAGTCTGAGTCAAAAGGAAATATTCAATGTGGAAGAGCTTTGTCAACTCTAAAGTTATTATCGAAAACTGAACAATGCTGTCTGGTGTGGCTCTCCACTTTCTAGTTCTTTGAGCGCCATTTCCTCATGTGTAAAACGCAGATCATAACAGCACCTGCTGTTCAAGGTCATCCTGAGGAGGAACTCAGGTGATGTGTGTGAAGTGTTTAATTTAGGGCCCGCTCATGGGCCATGTGGAATCCATGTTTGTTCCTCTTCTTCTGGTAGTTCAAAGCTTGGTCATGAGGAAAGTTTGAAGCTAGCAGAAGACTCCATTATAAACACCCTGGTGACTGTCACCTCTGGAGAGGATCTAAGGACTAAACCAGCCTTAGGTCACCTGTCCAGTCCAGCAATTCACAAGCAGATAGATATCTTCAAAGAGATAAGTCTTTAGCAAACTGTAGCTCAGAGAGCAGCCTACCTTGATCTTTCCTGCCTCCTTTCTAGGCCTCTGATCTGGGCAAGCAAGAAGCAGCTGACAAATGGAGTGAGGTCAGCAGAGAGGACCCTCAGGAACTTGCCTCCCACAAGCGGTTCTTACCACCCAGGCAAACCAAGATGGCCCCTTCTATGGCCAAGCGAGCAGCCTCATTGCTGAGGACCAGAAGTGATGGCGAGCAGTCCTGCCTGCCTGAGCTCCATGGTGACCAGGGTAATTGAGTCCTATGAGCTCTGGGTCAAGCAGGCCATGAATCCTGATTTTCTAGGTCTGCTCATCACAAAATAGTGCCCTGCCCTGGCTTGGGAAAGCTCAGATTGTCTAGCATCAAAGCTTGATTTATCTCTCTTGGGCACTTGCTTGGAGTCTTTGAGGCTTTCTCTGCCTTGTGATGGATGTTCCTGGTCCTACTTGCTTCTCCATCACTCAACTGTGTGGGCAGCATTCGGTGTTCTACCCACAGGCCTTTCTCTTCTCCCCTTGTGGTCCCTGGGCAACACCACCCACGGCCTTGGCTTTCACCATCACATCATGCTGATGTTGTTGGAATTTCCATCTCAATCCCCACCTCTCTTCTGAACTATGTGCCTATATCTCCAGCTGCCTCCTAGACAGGTTCATTTGCATGGCCCATGTGACTTTGAACCCCAAACATCCCAGACCTAACTCATGGCTTCTCCTACGTTTTGGGCTCCATCTGGGAACTGGATCATATGCTTCCTGGGGTGGCACTTCGTCCAAGTCTGTGGGATGACTTGGACGACTAGAGCTCAGTGTGTGGGCAGGACACATATTCCTGGAGGCTCCATTTTTTATGGAAGGTAGGCAAAATACTGTAGAATAGAATGCAAAATCTGTATTAAAAATTAAGGCAGAACTTAAGATTTTAAACAAAATGTGTCTGCAGGAGTTGCCTCAGACTGTGCCCCCAGTTCTCAGTGGGGGACAAATTTGTTCTTCCCATAAAGGACTCAAGTTACTTTGGGTTAGAGCATAAATATGCAGTCATTGCAGGAAAGAGAATGAAGAACTCCCAGCCAGCAGGTGTAGGTTGTAATTGAGTGTGTGAGCGGGGGCTGGTCAGCAGAGGATCCCTAGAAAAAGGAGTGTGTTTCTGTGCACTAACCAGGGAAGGGGCAGTCATGCCAATAGACCTCCAGACCTACTGACAACGGTGTGTCTAATGGCATACTAAGCCAACTGGGAGAGTTCCAGAACCATTGGCAAGAGCATGTAATAGCAAGTTGTAGGCTGTGGAGGAAATTTTTATTTTTCCTTCTACTATTTGCTCCTCCCGTTTTCATTCATAGCGCTCATTAATGTTTGCGATTCACCCTCCCTTATTCTAAGACCACATGTTTCTGGCACGGTCCTACCTTCCGCTTAGGGGTGGAGCACAGGGCTAAGGAGCACATTTCATTCCTCCTGATTACAGTGTGAAATCTTAAGACTTTTGCGGGTCTACTAGAAAAGAGGCTGTGTCCTCAACAGTTTTGGAGCTGTGAACGTGAGGCTGGAGCGGCTGGACCCACTTTGTCACCGTGCAGTGAGACTCTGTCTGAAAATGGCATCAACCAAGCGGAGACAGAGACAAGAGAGGGAGAGAGAGAAACCGAATCCCTTGGAGCTCTCCCGTGAAGTCGTGCCTGTGTCAGCTCTACTTCTGGCTTTCTCAATTGTACGAACCAGTCGATCCCCGTTGTGCTCGAGCCAGCGGGTTGGGTTTTCTGCCACTTAGAACCAGGAGAATTCTAATGGCCTCTCGTTCTTCAAGCCATGTAAGCCTGATGGCAACTGTGTATTTGTTTCTTTTCACTTTTTCCTGATTTCGTATCCTTATTTCATTCATTATCATGTTTCATTTCATTATATTATTATTATTATTTTTGGTCACTGTTGATTTTCCAAGTGGTTCTTGCCAGGATGTACCGATTACATATGTATATACATATATTTTTTCCATCCAAATAACAGGTTTTTTTTAAATTATAAGGAAGTAAATGGGTTTTCTAATTTTATAATTTGGTCACTGTAAGCCCAGTTCCTTAGAGAAGGTGCAAATTGGGTTTCTGTCTTCAAAAGATGGAGGGTCAGATTCTAGATTGTGGAAAACGGGCCAGAGGACTACGTGTAGACTCTAGGCCTTTTCCCTGGAACAACAACATAATATCAATGTGTAGATGTGTGAGCATCGAAAACCTTTTACCTCCTTGTCCTTCAAGAACCACCTGAAATATCTCCTCCTCCCCTTTTCCCCATTCATTCAGTGATGACTTACTAGGTATTGGGTATGCATAGTGGAGAAAACTGACAAAAACACCTGCTTTTATTGAGCTTGTATTCTAGCGAGGGCAGGAGGACAATAAACAAGATAAATATGTAATCTAGATAGTAATGCACAAGTGGGGAGACTGAGATGTTTTAGACAGGGTGATTGGAGTAGCAACTCTTCACCAAAGACCCAAGGAGAGTGAGGGAAGTATCCGAATGGTCATCGGGGAAGGGCACCCAGTTGAGGGAACGGCCAGTGCCAAGGCCTAAGGCTGTGGCTGACCTGGCAGTTTGGGTGGGTGGGAGGGACCAGGAGATGGAGTTGGAGAGAAGAAGCCAGGGTGTGCCGGCATGCAGCGGTCAGGGTGAGGGGGTGGGAGGCGGGAGGGCTTGAGGGCTTTGAAGAGAACAGTGACAGGATTCAACTCGTATTCAGGCAGGATCCCTCTGGCCTCTGTGTTGAGGATGGATGAAAGAGGGACCATGGGTGGAAGCAGGAGAGCACCTGGGAGGTGAGGGTGGCCTGGTCAAGAGTAGAGGCTGACAGGATTTCCTTATCGACTGCCTCAATAGCCAAGATTGAACAATGGCATTGAAGTTTTATTTTATTTTATTTTTTTTCATTCCATTTTATTTTATTTTTCATTTCATTTCATTTCATTTTTTATCCTAAGTACTGATGTGTCAATTTTATTTATGCTATAATACATGCTTACAAATAGAAGTGTTCCTTTTCCAGGGCTGTGGCTGCTTTAGGGTAGGGTGCTTTTATTTCTCCATCCTTGTCTCCCCCAAATCTGTGTAGGAGACACTCCTGCAGGGAGCAGATTGTGTGTCAACGTGGAAAGCACGACATGCCTGGGAGCCTGAGCAGCTCTCCCTTGGGAATGCTTCTGGAAATGCTGAGCAAGGAAAGGCGGTGCTTTCCTCACTATCTGGCAATGCAGGCAAGCAGCATGGTGGTGGAGGTAAAGCTCAGGACCAGTGGTGGAGCAGACTCTGGGGTTTTTCGAGGTCAAGGGAGATCAGGCCTCTGGGGTGGATGGACTGGGCATAGTGTCAGGAGCACCAGTGGTCTTGAGCCATGGCAGGTGGCGTGCACTAACATGGTGCAGCGCAGAGACCAGCCCTCTGGAGACAACTGACAGTGGCCGTGGCCATGAAGGACATCCAGGTCAGAGGCTTGGTAGAGTCAGGTGGGCCAGGGCTGTGCCACTAACTAAGGTAAGCAGAGTGACAGCAGACAGAAGTGGTGTAGAGAAGTAGACAGATATCAGAACAGGGAAGAGACTGATAAATAGAAAGAGATAATCAAAAGGCTTCTTATCCTTTTGGATATTCTCAAGGAGGTACACGAAGGCAAAGGTTTGAGCTCATGCCACTTGGTAGGTGGGTGAAATTGATCTAGAGGTCATCCTACAAACTATTACTATTAACTATAACTTGCCCAGGGTAGGACCTAGGGGATATTCTGATTTATAAGTGTTGTCTCTATAGGGCAGGCCTGTTGGTGATTATCAATGTCCTCTGTTCTCTAGGGGTATTAGCAGTGCTAAAGCGGTTTCCTTCTGGGTCTAAACCACCTCATCATTTGTCTTCTCTTTATCTCTGTTGTTTGTTGATGCCCCATACCGACCCATGTCCCTTACTGACCCCTGTTGGTCAACACTATTTTGGTTGTTCCCCCATATTAAAGCTTGTAGAAGGGTTGTTGTGTCCTCCCGTCTCTGCCCGCAACTGTTTGTAAAGATTAGGCTTTAATATACACAGACTTCTGTCTCAATTGCATAGCCTTCATCAATTTGGCTCTCTTTATTTCTTTTTTATGAGATCTGTTGTCTTCTGATTACAAAAGAAATACATGCCAATGGTAGAACTCAATTGATTTTCTAGAGCTTTTATTTTAAATTTGCATTCCCTGTGAATGCCCATCTGGGCCATTTGGGAGATGCTGGAGGGGCAGCTCTCCTTGAATGCAAATACGTCCTGTGAGCCTTTGCTGGTGAAAGGGTGTCTGGGAAATAAGGATTCACAGATGGGTGCTGCCTGGACAACCTTCCTCGTTGTGCAAACATTCTTCCCCTAGAGTTGTTTTTTGTCCCCCACTTTCAAACAGGCTTTTAGCAACAGCAGCTGGAATTACAGGCATTCACTTACCAGAAAATAGGGGCTTGCTGGGGCTTTGTTGCTTCTCATTTCATGCTCTTCACTTGGACAGCTCACATGCGATTTGAAGGGCTACGACCTTTGTGCAAAATTCTGTATTTCACCTGTGTGCCGATTTTCTTGGGTACATGCTTTGGCTTCTGAGTGTGCAGGGATATCACGCTTACAGTCTTTGGTCAAAATAAGAAAAATCAGGTAGCTAACCAAGGCTAGTTGCTATCGCATGGGACACATTTTCTTGTACCTTTTTCTTCCTCCTGAACTCATTGAATGCTACGGGTCATATACATGAAATTTACCTGTCTTCATAATCGCCAGGAAGAAAAAAAAAAAAAAACCACCTCATGGAGCATCCAGTTTGTGTCACTCACTTATCTTCTGTGGCACATAATCCTCACCACGACTTTTGGGGGAAGTATTGTCCCTACTTTACAGGTGTCCCTGGAACATGGATGAAGAAATCAGCACTCAAAGAGGTTAAGTACCTGCCCAAGAATTTTGAGTCTGGTCACCAGATTTTCTGTAACCTTGGATAAGTTCTTAAATGCTATTTCAGGGCAGGGCCAGAAAAATTGCAACTTGAGGAGAACAAATTAAATTGTTTAATGGTTAAATTGCAGAGACCAAAGGTGTTGATTTTCTGTCCAGATTATTTTTTTTTTCCAGCTCTTTCTCAGCCCTATTTTCTTCTTTTAAACAATCCAACCAGTCAGTTGTCCAGGGATTGATATATGGCTGGGAGCAAACTTGTGTGAGCGTAGGCAGGAGAGCCCAAGGAAAACCTACTGGCTTGGCTGATGAGGGTGACAGCTTCGTAATGGACCTCTGAGAGTGGATATATGAATTAAGCACCTTTCATTTCCTTTGCTGCAAAAACATCAATTAAGCTTGAATAATCCACGGGTTTTCCCCACTTCCAGGCAGAAGAAAATCAGCACAAATTGGCTGGAGTGTTTTTTCCTCTAGGTTTTGATCATTAATCGTCTTTGGCTCCTTTCTGCCCTCCCTCTCCTCCCCGCACCCTGCCAAAAATACACCCCCACACTGCCATCTCTGGCATCCACTGCCAACACTCACAAGGCAATTTGTGCAGTCTTGAGTATAAAGAAGATATGCATTCCATGTTCTGAAGGCTGAATCTATGGAGAGGGGGTCAGGCTACTCGCTGAAGGCTGGTGAAGGTTTGTTCAGAGCCCGTTTTGCAGGTTAGCCAAGTTGATTGGCTTTGACATCACCGTCTGGTCCCTGGCTGGCTCTGCCCGGCACTCGAGCCAAACAGATGTGTCTCCACAGGCCTCTCCATCTGACACCAGCTGGAGAAAGCCTCATTTGTCTTTGAAAGGCCTCCCTCAACTCATACTTTTTTTGAAATGATGCTGGAAATGCCATGCTGCAAGGTTCGATACCAGCATGGACCTTTCCCTCATTCCAGAGCCCGGTATGCCAGTGTTTTGGGTGACTCCGGGCCCCCTGGGTAGCATCCCGTTCCCTGGGGTGAGCAGACTCCTGGAGGTCATCTAGCTGCCCCTCTGCTTCTAGGCGGGACACCCCTGCACCTGCCAGCCGTCGCCTGTCCTTGCAAGGGCAACAGTTTTCTGAGAGCCAATAGAGTGGCACTTTCCTTTCTGTCCTTCCCACATCTCTGCAGGAACGTCAGAGGGAACACGCAAAACTGCTGACCATGCAGCTGCTTTGTCAGTTTCATTCAGTGTCTAATAGGTATTAATCAGCCCCACTTTCCAGATGAAGAAAATGAGGTTCAGAAAGCTTTACTTTTTTTTTTTTTTGAGTAGTCATAAAAGTCAGGCTTTGTACTCCGAGTTGAGAGATTACAAACCCCACTCCCTGAAGTTTGTTTATTTTTTTACAGTTGTGAAACACATGAGTCACATACAGAAACAGGTATACGTAAATCTCATATTCACTTGTCATTGGAAAAGAGCTAGAACAGTACTGTTATTTTAAATAGAACGTTATGTTATTGTGTTATTTTTTTAAAAAGATTTTATTTATTTATTTGACACATCACAAGTAGGCAGAGAGGCAGGCGGCGGGTGGGGGGGGGGCGAAACAGGCTCCCTGCTGAGCAGAGAGCCCGATGTGGGGCTCGATCCCAGGACCCTGAGATCATGACCTGAACCGAAGGCAGAGGCTGTAACCCACTGAGCCACCCAGGCGCCCCTGTTATTTTGTTTTTTAACTATTGTGTGATTACATTTGGTGTTTAAATAATAGTGGAAATATTTCACATAATTTTCACTTTTTGGTTGTGAAAAAATTTGGTTCTCTTCTCCATCTGCCCAGGGAGGTACGCCCTACAGACAGTACCCCATGGATGACTCCCACTTCCACCCGACATAAGCCTACCATTGACATGGGGCTGCCATGTTTTTCATTTTAAGTTCTACTTAATTTATATCAGACTGTGATTTGCAGTTCTTTTTTCCTCTTGTGACCTGTTTTTTACTCAATTTTTGTATGTTAGGTATCTATCTGTGTTGTTAAAAGTGATTATACTTCTTTCATTATAACAGCTACATAGTACTTTATCATATGAAAACCCATAATTTTTTATTCATTCTCAAGTTAATGTGCATTCTGGTTATTTCCAATTTTCTGTATTACAAAGAGTGCTGCAATGAATGTTCTTTTTTTTTTAATTTAATTTTAGGGGGGCCTGGGTGGCTCAGTGGGTTGGGCCTCTGCCTTCGGCTCAGGTCATGATCTCAGGGTCCTGGGATCGAGCCGCGCATCGAGCTCTATGCTCGGCGGGGAGCCTGCTTCCCCCTTTCTCTCTGCCTTTCTGTCTGTTTACTTGTGATCTCTTTCTCTGCCAAATAAATAAAATCTTAAAAAAATAAAAAATAATTTTATTTAAATTCAGTTAATTAACATATTATTAGTTTCAGAGGTAGAGTTCAGTGATTCATCAGTTGTATATAACACCGAGTCCTCATTACATCACCCGCCCTCCTTAATGCCCATCACCCAATTACCCCATCCCCCTACCCGCCTCCCCTCCAGCACCCCTCAGTTTGTTTCTTATGATTAAGAGTATCTCATGTTTGTCTCTCTGATTTCATCTTGTTTTATTTTTCCCTCCCTTTCCCCTATGATCCTCTGTTTTGTTTCTTAAATTTCACATATGAATAAAGTCAAGTGATAATTGTCTTTCTCTGATTGACTTATTTTGCTTAGCATAATACCCTCTAGTTCTAGCCACATCGTTGCAAATGGCAAGATTTCTTTTTTTGATGGCTGCATAGTATTCCATTGTATATATACACCACATCTTCTTTGTCCATTCATCTGTTGATGGATATCTAGGTTCTTTCTATAGTTTGGCTATTGTGGACATTGCTGCTATAAACATTGGGGTACAGGTGTCCCTCCAGACCACTACATTTGTATCTTTGGTATAAATACCCAGTAGTGCAATTGCTGGGTGGTAAACTAGTTTTATTTTTAACTTTTTCAGGAACCTCCATACTGTTTTCCAGAGTGGCTGCACCAGCGTGCATTCCCACGAACAGTGTAAGAAGGTTCCCCTTTCTCCACATTCTTGCCAACATCTGTCGTTTCCTGACTTGGTAATTTTAGCCATTCTGACTGGTGTGAGGTGGTATCTCACTGAGGTTCTGATTTGTATTTCCCTGATGCTGAGTGATGTTGAGGACTTTTTCAGGTGTCTGTTGGCCATTTGTATGTCTTCTTTGGAGAAACGTCTGTTCATGTCTTCTGCCCATTTCTTGATTAGATTATTTGTTCTTTGAGTGTTGAGTTTGATAAGTTCTTTATAGATTTTGGATACTAACCCTTTATCTGATAAAGTTTTTGCAAATATCTTCTCCCATTCTGTAGGTTGTCTTTTGGTTTTGTTGTAGTTTCCTTCACTGTGTGAAAGCTTTATATCCTGACGAAGTTCCAATAGTTCATTTTTGCTTTTGTTTCCCTTGCCTTTGGAGACATGTCTAACAAGAATTTACTGTGGCTGAGGTGCAATGTACATTCTTACATGTATCTCTTTGTATATACATTTGAGAATTTCCCTAAGAGTGGATTAATTAATTAATTAATTAATTAACTCATTTTCTCTAAGAGCGGATTCAGAGCATGCATTTCATTGGTTACTTCTGAATTGCATGCCAACATGGTTGCATCAATCTATGCTCCTGTTAGCCACATATAAAAATTTCTTTTCTCCACATGCTCATCAATGCATGGTGTTTTTAGATGTTTCTGTTGTGCTGATATGATGGTGTAAAATGGAATCTCACTGTTGTTTTCCCAGTCCGCATGGAATGTGCTGCAATGCCTGTCACTGGGATCTTGTCCAGGGGTGGGGGGGGAGTCAAGATGGCTCCAGGGTCCCTGGGTCCCAATGACAACCTTGTGGCAGAGCTGTAAAGAATCTCGCTAAAGATTTGCTGCAGTTGATGGATGCCTTCCCTTCACATGTTGTGTCTCTTCCAGAGCCCTCTACTGAACCTCAGACCTTGTGTTTGGAGTAAGTTAATGGAGCCAGGATATCCTCGGCTTTTTACCTGTGAGAGACTCAAGGTCAAATGGCCTCAGTGAACCTGTCAAACATCTGGCCGTTGTCTTTGTCTTGAAGGCCATTCTGTCTCTAATCCCTTCATTTCCATGTAACCTCTCCGCTTGTTACCCTTTCCCATAAATCCTCCATCTACACGCTCTTTGGGCTAGTGTTTCATGAACACTGGTTTATGAGTGAGTCTGAGCAAACATACCATGTTGTATTCAGGTCCTCCTCCAACCTACTCCTTGAAGACGGTCGTTTGGAGCTGTCTCTCCTCTCTTTCTCTTTTGTTGATCTGTGTTCACTGTTAAGGTCCAGAAGAGAGAACTAAGATTGTTTACTGGCTGCCAGAAAAAGTAGGATTGTAGACTCAGCTCTGGTTCCCTCCTCTTAGATCCATTCACATAGTTATATTCTGATATGGGAACAGATTTAATGGGTAGAGAGAACTTTGGGAAAAAGGAACAGGAAAGGTAAAGAAAGATGCTGTAGTTTTCCCAGACTGTGATACGGTATACGGCCTGAGATCATGAAAAGAGTGTGTGCTTTTGGAGTATCTAGGCCTATTTGAGTTCCAGTTTTCCACTTAGTGGTTATGTGACCTTGGCCATGATACCAAGCCTTCACCTCTCTGAGACTTGATTTCCAGGTTTGTAAACAACTTTTGTAGAGTTGGGCAGTTTAGAGATAACAGATGTGAATCACTCAAAGATCAGGCACAGCTCTGAGCAAAGCCAGGTCAGGGCCTGATTGAGCATTGTCCATTCCTGGCTCACTCCTCTGTCTTACACACACATACACACACACACACACACCACACATACATATAACACATATATACACATGCCATATACACACCACACACACTAACCACCCAAGAACCACCCCCACATAGCCCACATACACACATACACATATACCCTCTCCCATATATACACCCCACCCACACAGATACACACAACACACACAAACACACACACACATCACACACACAGACCTACTCTAGGTGGTTTCCCATCCACTCAGCTGACTTGGTCAAAAAGGACAATCTCTGCTATAACTTGAACATCATAAAACCCATTTTGATTTCCCTGGGAGAGAAAAGAATGCAGTTTCATCACTTTACCTGAGGCGTTCCAGGAAGTAAATAGAGGAAAAGAATGAAGTCACGATCCAGGAAAGAGGTTAAAAAACAACAACAACAACAAAAAAACAATCCAATAAACTGCCCAATCAACTTGGCTATTTGGTTGTAATTCCAGCAGAAAGGTCCTGGGGAAGAGCAGGTCAAAACTATTGTCTAAAAATGTAAGGGTTTTGGATGATGATTTGTCTCCTCTTTTCACCGGGAAGTCGGCTCCTTCTTTACTCAGAGGGGCTCTCTGGAAGAAATAAGAACCAGGGTAGTAACATCACCTTAAAACCGTGAATATTGGGTCACCTGGGTGGCTCAGTTGTTAAGCATCTGCCTTCAGCTCAGGTCATGGGCCCAGGGTCCTGGGATCGAGCCCCACATTGGGCTCCCTGCTCAGTGGGAAGCCTGCTTCTCCCTCTCCCACTCCCCCTGCTTGTGCTCCCTCTCTTGCTGTGTCTCTCTGTCAAATAATAAATAAAATCTTAAAAAAAAAACCAAAACCCTGAATAGTGTTATCTTCCTCAGAATGTCTCAAATGTATGTTATGTGATTATGGAGCACCTTTAGGGATGTGCCCCAGCTGACAGCCATCTGCTCTTGTCAAGTCCCATGAGCTGTGGCCAAACAGTAAGTCGCTTAGATTCACGTCGGATTACGGTTTTGGGTCCCCGTCTCTAACCAGACAATGAGAAAAATATACACCATCAGTTTCCAGGTGTATTTTGTGTTATGGACTATGAAATTTAGGGAGCACCACCTTGCCACAGAAGGAATTTAATTTCTTGAGCAGTACTGGACTCAGCCCTGACATGTGGTCTCTCACCATGTCCGCATGAGGTGGGGGGGAGGGTACTGTCATTCTCCCCATTTTACAGGTGACAAAACCGAGTCCAGGAACCTGCTCGGTGTAACACTACTCACCAGGGGTAGAGCCAGGATTCACATGCGGCAGCCCAGCTCCAGAACCCGAGCTCCCTTCTCCCGTGCTCTGTACCAGAGGTCGCCCAGTGTGGTGCTGCTGGGGTTCACGGTCATCGGGGGCAAGGCCAAACTCAGGCTACCAGGAGAGTGAGCCCTGCCTCGCCGGAGACTTGATGATGTCTCCGCAAGAAAAATGACCGTTCAATTACAGGCGGGCTTCACAGGCAGAGCAGTGAGAAGATCAGCTGGCAAGGACCTGGGGTCTGGTTTTCCTCTCTGCTCGCCTCTCACTCGACTGATTCTTCTGAGGAATCTCGGCATTTGGGGTGGTACAAGCGTGTCCTGACCATCCCTGCTCGTGCCACATCCCTGGCCCTGAGGCACTGGCTGCCAGTCGGGTGCGCAGTCACTGGAGCTGACCTGAAGGGCCCCTCCCCATTTCCCTGTCCTCCCACCTCGCTGAGGAGCCGTGAGCGGACATCTTGCTGATGTCCTGAGGTGTTAGCAGCTGAGGTGTTAGTCCGATGGGCTGGGGGAGAGGCTCCTGTGGGGGAGGGTGGAGTTGCCACTGTGAAGAGGCAGAGGACACTGGAAGGCGACCCGTGACCAGAGTAGAGGACTGCGTGGAAGGGGAGGGATGGAGAAGGGAAGTGAGACCAAGGTCTGGGGAAGGGACCTTCGTGAACAGTCCAGTTTGTGAAGGCTGTCCTTCGTAAACTGAAGTGACCACCTCGGCTTTCCCACCACATGCTGCCATCTGAGACTCTAGTCTGCTCTGGGCTTGACATGGAGAAGGCTGAATAAGGAGAGCTCGAAAGAAAAAAAGGGAAAAAAGCACCATAGATGCTTCCAGCCAAGAAGGAGCCAGCAAACCCCCTTCCTTCCTGGCGGCATCATCTCTCAAGAGATGTGGCGTCTCCCTGTGGCACAGAAGACCCTTCCCAGAGCGAGGTCTGTTGTAGATAGAGCTGTCACACTGACGCAAGGATTTCAGGATGTTGCCCCCTATGGGAGGGCATTTCAGAGGGAAAGTCCCATTTAGCATTGAATTATATGTCCTTTCCAGGCTAATCTCAACCCAGCATCCAGAGGGATCCTATTAAAATTTAAGTCAGACCATGTCACTTCTCTGCTCAAGACCCCCCACTAGCTCCCCATTTCACACAAAAGTAAAAACTAAAGTCCCCCCAATGACACCAAGTGCACGTCTTGGTGATTATTACTTCTATGACCTCATCTCCTTCCCCCGTCCCCCTCACTCACTCTGTTCCTGCCACATTCCTCTCCCCGGAATGTGCTGCTGCTGCCTCAGGGCCTTGGCACTGGCTACTCCTCTGCCTGGAAATCTCTTCCTCTACAGGCCTGCATGGCTGTCTGTCCACCTTTACGGAAATGCCACCTTTTTAGTGAGGTTCCCCCTGGCCACCCTTTTCAAACTGCAAACACTTCTTCCCTGGCCTCCAACCCTTCGAATCCTTCTCACCTTCCTTTACTTTTTCCACAGCAGTTGCCACCAGAATCCAGGATACTCACTCGTGTATTTATTGAATATATTTAGACCCTTTCCCATCACAAGGACAGAAGCTCCACAACAGCAGAGATTTTCGTCTGACTTATTCACGGATGTATCCCTAGTGCCTCGAACGGTGCCAGGAGAAGCTTAATACGAACTGTTGAGTGAAATATTTCCCATAAACTGGCATTCCTCTGGAGACTAGGGCTCTGGGGATCTAACTGAGATGCCTCCCGAAGCTTTGAAGCTTTCATGTTCATATTGCTAGTCCTTCTGTCAGTGTGGATGCTGTCAGCTTAACCCCTACCCAGCCACAGCACTGAGAAACTAGATGTTCTCTGCATACACCTGCCTGGTCTCTGCTTCTCAGGTTGGGTTGCACTGACCCCAGGAGCTGCCCGTTGGAGCCCCCCACACCATGCTCTGGGATACCCTGGAGTGACCTCTTCCAGCCCAGGCTCTCTGGCTTCGTGGGCCTCTTGTCCAAGTCTTGACCTGATGGTCCATGAAATGGAGCTGCTCCCATCCCTGAGTGAGCCTCCTGGGCGCATGCTCCTGGCTCTCCCAGAGTCTGTCTCTGTTTTATTTATTTTTTCCTTGAACCAGAAATTTAGGAACTGAAAGCTTCAGCCATGGGTGAGGAGCAGGGTGGGCATCTGCACACTCCCAGACAAGGGAGTTAACGGCTTTCTTCCAGTCTGGGGATGAGAATTGCTTTGTGTTCATTTAATGAAAATGACACAGCAGAGCCTGAGTTAAGACCAAAAATGATTCAGAAATTCTAAAAGTTAGGATGGATCAGCAGGTTGAGAACTCTTTAAAATTCTAATGAGCTTTTTAGCATTTGTGCTATTTGCTGGGCTTAAAGGAACACACCAAAAAACAAAGAAGAATTCCCTTTTAGGAAGGACAGTGATGTCTAATGCATCTATTTCCCTCGATGTGTTCAGTTTCCATTTCATTCCGAGATCCTGCTAAACTCAGGAGGTTGCCTTTGGCTTTTCAGCACTGCAGGGGATGATCTAAATCTAAATAATAATAAAAAGCCACTGCTTTTATTGGAATTTTATTTTATAAGTTGATGGAAACATTTCATATACACATTAGGTTTTGTAACCCAATCTTGGTACTTGCTGAGTCCCGGAGGGGCTGTTTCACTACTTGGGAGTTCCCTGGCATTTGCGTTATTCCTCCAAGACAGAAGGAGAAAATGTTTTCAGTGAAGGCAGAATTATGTTTTTGTTTGAAAGAATTCATGTGTAATTCGGGACACACACATTTATAGGCACACACACACACACACACACACCCTTATACATTCTTTCTCTCTTACACAGACTATATCATAAAGTTATAGAATTTTAGAATTGAAAGGACCTTAGAGATGATCTGTTCTCATGCTGGCATCTTACATATGAGGACCCTGCTGCCCAGACAGATGAAGTACCTCATCCAAGGTCACCGGCAACGAGTGGAAGAGTCCAGACTACAATTCAGGTTCCCTGACTCAAGTCTAATTTTCCTTCTGCTACAGCACATTGACTCCCAAATAAGATAATTCATATGAAACCATTTTGGAAAACTGGAATGCATTATGCAAGTATTGGGTGGGGAGTGGGAGCATGAGAATGAGCTTTTTTTTTTTTTTTAGGGACAAGACTGATATGCTCAGGTCTCCTTCCAAACGAAGTGAATGTATGTGATGTGAGCCACACAACATATTTCTAGTTAGGCTTCTGAATTTGGCCTCCAGTAAATGATCCTCAAAGGGGTCAAACCAAGACACATTCTTCATTCAAATTCAACATGTATATATCCCATCTTTTTCCCTTCCTTCTCACCCCCTCTCTCTACCTCCCTCTAGTGCCCACATTCAGTTATTGCATGTAAGCTAATGCAGCATACATGTCTTACAAAATGTTTATGTATTTTTTTTATTAAAATTATCTGGCCTATTTTTTATATCAACAGCTGTTGTCAAGAGCATTGTTAGAGTGTTTTTCATATCGACAGGAATAATTGGCTGATACAAAGACTTGGATGTTGTTTTAAAAAAGTCTTTAAACTAGTTTGTGATTAGCATGAGGACATATTTAAAGTTTGCTTGTTAAATTGTTTTCAGTACACTTGAACCACATAAAAAGTCCTTATAAATAATTGAGACATTTTAATGGCAAGGAGATATAAATGTTTTAAGGTAGCAGGCCGACTAAGTGAACTAACACATGATTCATCCAAAGAAGTACTACTTTAACTATTTGGAATACTGGCAGTTTCTAACTATTATTACAGATAATAGAGGGATTGAAATTTTATTTTGGTACTGTTAATAGATTAATTCACTAAGTCATATAGTAATTACAAATAATTTTTCAGTGGTTTTATGCTAACCTCTCTGCTATGTGTATTTCAACCCTGATCCATTATAAGTTCTGTGTTCCCTTAAAAGGAGTGTGTCTGACATTTCAATATTCTAGCCGGGTCCCTTGTTATGAAATATTGGCAACAACACCCAGAACTCATAGGAAGAAGATTCTTTGGTAGTCTTGCCTAAAATCTCTGGATCGAGAAGACAAATTGGTTGCTAGAAAACTCTATAAACTCTGGACTCCATCTCCTGACCTTAAAACGTCCGTCCAAAAACCTGAGTGATATTTACAAACGAGAGCCTTCTACCTCGTTCCCAGCCCTTGTCAGGCTGTGACAAAGAGTTCGGCGTACACGCTGAGAAGTGTCTCTGTGCACCTTTTCTCTGCTACCTGCCTTGATCTACCAGCCCTCAGCTGTCCTTGCACACCCTTCCTTGCTTAGAAACACACGCGGCACCGCTCCCCTGTTGCACACACGGCCACACACTTGCACACCTACATTCTGAAGGCTGGAAGAGGGGAAATTTTCAAGGTGGACAGTGGGCTCAGGTGTTGGAGGAGCGGCGGGCACGGGCTGCGGCTCTCCGGGCTGCTGCCTTGCTGGGCACGGCTCAGCAGGAGACCGTGTTCTGAGGACGCCCTGACTGTCTCACCCTCTCTTGAAGAAAACTGTCAAATAACAGAGAATGAAAATGAAGCTACAAAATAAACATTTTGAAGGTTTTAAAATATAACGTAACACCCTATTTTAATACTCAAATTTAAAATATAGCGTAACACCCTACTTTAATACTCAAAACGCCATCCAAAAATTCAGTCACATAAATGGTAGGGGAGCCTGATCTCCAGGTCAGTGAGACGAGATCGGCGTAAGCCAGCCGCCCAGGGCCGGGCTGACTGCCAAGTGTGTGATACTGGAATGCGCTTTAGCAGAAGTGCTTGAGGGAGAGGTTTTAGCGCTCCTGAGGGAGGAAGTTGGGGTGGCTACCTGTACTTTTTCCACCTTCCTCTAGGGACAGACTTCTCTCTACCTGTAGCGGAGTGAGTGACCCAGGAGAGGCCAACCACAGCCAGACAGTGGCTGCAGACATAGTTCCTGGGACAGATACAAGGCAGGTCCCTCAGAGTCCTTCCCTGAGACTCTTCTGTCTTCACGAGGCTGTAAGGGTCTGTGTCCAGGGGACCTGGGTGGATATGCAGAGAAGCAGAGAGGGCCATCTCAAAGAGACAGTTCCAGTGCTGTTCTCCCTAAGGCCAGTTGTACCCACTCATGTCCCTTCTTGCAGTTTAGCATTTTTCCCCCTTTTTGACCCAAGTTAACTTTAGCTTCTGTTACTTGCGACTGGAAGACCCTTGAAAGATAGAAATGACTCCACAGGTCTGAAGTCTGAAGGCGCGTTAGTGAGACAGTGGTCACAAGGGACGAAATCCCATCTTCAGTTAGCTTCAGCAAGAAAGAGACGGGTCGGCTCACGGAGCCAGAATGTCCAGGAGAGGCTCTCATTTTAGATACCCAAATGGTACCGGATCCCACTTTTTCTTCGGCCCTCTCCTCCCCCTTCCTCAGTCGTGGTTTTGTTCGCAGTGTGGCTCTCTCTGCCCATGTCAAATAACCCCCTGCCTCCCAGGGGATAGAAAGGATAGGGGCCCAGGAAAGGAACAGGAAAGGCAGAATAGAAACTATGAAGGGGCAACAGAATTGGCAGAGAAGGGACATTCAGGTAGCCAACCTTGTGGAGAAGTCTTCTGGTTTCCCCAGGGAGGGTGGGACCCTGGGAACCGGCCACACACTTGTGCAGAAGTCCCAGCAATGCCCGCTTCCAGGGGTGAGCAATCTTCTGGAAGGAAGTCAGTGCCCTGGAGAGCAGGCTGCCGGGGGGCAGGGGGAACACAAGGAGAAGGACGGGCCAACAGCCTCGGCCAACCGTCCTATATACACGAGGCTCAGGCTAGGGCTTTCAGGGGATGGACAAGAAATCTGCCTCTGGGGACTTCTCTCTCTCTCTCTCTCTCTCTTTTTTTTTTTTTTAAATTGATAGCTTTTCTCTCCCTTTGGCTTGGCCTGCATGACAAAGAAGGGAGAGCTGACTTAGTTGTCGAAAGCAGACAACTTTGCTAGAGACTGGGGTGTGTGGCAGCTGCAAGGTGTCACCCGGGATTTACTGCCCTAAAGGGGTCAGGTATAAGAAACAACCAGTGAATGCTGACGACCTCAGACGACATCAGGTAAGCCCTGAGCTGCTCAGCGTGGGATGTTCTGGTAGATTCCAGGACATGGAATTACTGAAATCCCTCCTCAGTCAGTGTCTTCCCTGGGATGCATCTGAAAGGCCCTGAAATCTTTGTAGAGTGTGGTGTCTTTTTAGGCTCACCCTCTCCTTTCTCTAGCACACAGTGTTTGGAAAAAAAAAGGGGGGGGGTGGTGAGAAATTCCAGGCTGAGAACTGAGTCAAAGGGGAGGGAGTTGCCTGGCTTCAGAGGACGACTGTGGTTTGGGGGCAAAGTAGATAATCTCATCACCTTCACAGGAAGGGCTTGGCCCCTGGAGGAACTCCAAACCCCAAAGGGATTCAGAGGCTTGTTTCCTGTGCTTGTCTTTGGCAGGGCCATAAATCCATCCCAGCTGAGAAAACTGTTGACTTATAGCCCCAAACCAATCAAGTCAGGCCTTAATGGACTCAAGCTTGTTGGCTGCTTCCATTCTTGAATTTGATTCTGGATCAAAATACTGATTTAAGGCACTTTTGATTTCCTGTACTCCTCTCCACCTGGAATGAGGAGTAGTATAACCTTGATGTTAAGCCGGGAAGGCAAAGGGAATGAGGGGGCAGGCAGGCAGGGAGGGGTTAGTTCTAGGCTCAGAGTCCATCTTCTTGGCTTGGAGGCCGTTACAGTCCACATGGATGGCTTGGGTTTTAGAGATGGAGACCGGTGTGTAGCCTGGCATCAGCTGGAGATGCCAGTGGGGTAGAAGGCAGGCATGGTTCTTGCCCTTCTAGAACACAGAGTCCACGAACAAATCAATGAACCTTATCAAAAATATCTAGAAATGTTCCTATTAATTGGCATAAGAGAAACTATAAATGAACACAGCCTGGTCGTTCCTGCAAAGGACTCTGGGTGGGAACAGGAGGTGTGAGAAAGAGAGGAGGGGGTCATGGGGGCCAGATCTCTGGCAGGCAACGGGAGGAGCTTCACTCAGGTTTTAAAGATGGAAGCAGAAAAAAAACTGGATAATTCATCACTAACAACACCCACCGAGAGCCCTCTGTGTCTGGGACATGGCAGGAAGGATGAGGGGAAGGAGTGAAGCCCAAATGCTCCCCCAACTCTTTACTTCCAGGGTGTCTCCGGCTCCCTACCCCCCGGACCCACCCACGTGGGCTAGAGGCAGCCAGGTTGGAGAGGGCAGAGTCTGATTTTCACCTGCCACATGGGACTGGGTTGTAACTAAGGAGATCTAGGAGCTGGCCCCGTGATGGGACATGCTGGCTGTTCTCCGGTCTCCACAGTGGGGGAAGTGAAATATTACATCTCTCCTCATTTCTCCACCACATTCGGGGATAATGACTGTCACACTGGTCTGTTTGTTCTGAAGGAAATCAAATCTGCCTCTGAGCTCCCACTTATCAGTAGTGAGAAGTCATGATTGGTTACAGGTTAGCCTCACTGCTCCCTTGGAATCTTGTGGAACTCTCAGAGGACACAGGCAGAGCATGGTCTTCTGGGGCAGGGCCTCTGGTCTCCACATTCTTAGTGTCGCTGCTGAGGAAAGGCCTAGAGGAACGGGGTGACCCATGGCTTCTAGACCAAGGGGGTTCAAGCTGCCAGGCCTGACGTCCGTCCCTGGGCACCTACATCATGGCACCCCTCAGAGAGAGGGCACAGTGGATACGTTCATCCTTTCCTTCCCTTTGGCCTTGAAGAAACCACCTGTTTCTCTTCCTGGAATAGGCTGTTGCCTCTTGTACCCCCTTTCTTAATTGGCTTAGTCTTCCAAACCAGGTGCTTCTATGGGGAGGGGAAGAAATGTGTGCCTGCACACACATGTATGGCTCTCTCCTGGACACTGACAACCAGGGAAACTCCCCCAAACTAGGGAGCCCGACTGTGCGACAAAAGACCTTTTGGGATGGCAGAGGTAAAAATGCCATCCATATTCTACGGTGACCAGCTTGTGGTGAGGGAAAGCCCCCCCCCCCCATTGAGTGTTCAGTGACTAGAGTGTGTCCCAGGTGAAATGGCTGCAGATGTGTGATAGAAAAGCTGTCCCCTGGGGGGTACTCATTCTGGGCCTTAGTACTGCCTTTGCAGCCTGGAGTGTAAGGGTGAGCCATGTCCTTGGGAACAGGGACGCTGAATGCTGCTCTTGTCTCCACAAACCCTGGCTCCATTCTTGCTGGGTGCCCATGGTGCCCATGTCATTGAGGAAGGGGTGCTGGGGGCAAGGCTGGGGCGTGCAGCTTCAGGGAGCCCCTTCGGGGTCTTGTCTCACCAGCAGGCTGCAGAAAGGGGAGGGACCCTCAGAAACCAAGCATCCAGGGTCTGGGGGACCCGGCCAGGAAATGGGGTGGAGGTTGGAGCTGCTGGGCTTTGGGGAACTCATACTGTTGTTTTTTTGCAAAGGGTGCCTCGGAATGCCACAGAATACCACATAGTTCTGGGGCATCTCATTGTCAGTGGCACTGAGTCGTCACCAACAATTCCTCTCTTCCCTGGATAGGCACCATGGCTCTGTCACATGTTCTATTAGATCCTAACAATTGTGTCTCTACTGGATTTCCTTCGAAATTATAGGCTGTCATCTGCAGTATGGGGCACATTTGGGGTTGAGTTTAGCAGGTGATCCAAATGATGGGTTAACTGAGCCCACAGAGAAAAAGAAAATCCAAATAAAAAGCGGGAATAAAATAAATAGAGGAACATCTTCCCAGCACGAAACTGCCAAGTATTAACGGCTCACCGATGGCTTTCTTCTCTCAACTTGTTACATTGGTTGCAATAATTTATTTAAAAAATACAATAGGGGCACCTGGGTGGCTCAGTGGGTTAAGCCTCTGACTTCGGCTCAGGTTATGATCCCAGGGTTCTGGGATCGAGCCCCGCATCGGGCTCTCTGCTCTGTGGGGAGCCTGCTTCCCCCTCTCTCTCTGCCTGCCCTTCTGCCTGCTTGTGATCTCTCTCTCTCTCTGTCAAATAAATAAATAAAATCTTTAAAAAAATACAACAAACCTCTCTCCTTATTTGTACGGTCTGTATTTGCGACTGCTTTGTCATACCGTTATCACAGCTGTCGATCATGTTGGAAAGCAGAACGGTAAGAACCTTTCGGGGCGTTTTTGGTCTGTCCCTAGAGGACAATTGCTCTTTCTCGTGTGCTCTCCTGGGCTTTGCGAGGGCTAGTTTTAAAAGGATCCAGAAATGAAGTCCTGTCACTTCCTCTGGGAAAGACTATTTTAAAGTCAGATCTTATCAAAAAGATAAGTTTCTCCCTTGTTATTCTTTCCCAACTTTCTGTTCTAAATGTCATCCTTGCAATCATTAATCACAATGAATAGGAAGTTATAATTAATAGAGGCCCAAACCATTCAAGTGGAAGATTATTCTTTTGAATTCTTGTATTTTTCTTGAAAGATGTCCTTGAGTTAATTATTTAGTATTTGGGATTTTTTTCCCCCCATAATCTTGTTTCCAAAAAGAACAAATCGATCCCAGTAACGTGGGGGTTGAGGGCATTCTGTATAATGTATGCAGGAGACAGATGTTAAGGATACAAACAAGGCTCCAGGGACTGCTCCCCCTGCTGGTTTTTTAGAAAGGAGAAAGAAGAGCTGCCTTGACTCAGAGAGGCAGGACCCTGAGAGGCCCTTAGGGTACAAAACCCAGAGGACTGTGCCCAGGGCCAGGTTCTCTGGGAGGCCAGTTGCAAGAGCAGGGCTGGGCTGGGTGCAGCGGGTGAGGAAGAGAGGAAGCTTTCACGAGTACAGGAGGGTTTGCTGGCTGCAGGTTCCCCAGCCCGCCATTCTGCGCACTGAGCAGTCCCATCTTTTTTTTTTTTTTTTAAAGATTTTATTT